>OZ005655.1:46894275-47054275 GCA_963930645.1 Salticus scenicus
AATTTGCCTAATTCAAATTAGCTTCTAATATAACAATTAGTTCTGTGAGAGGGGGGCTAGACCCCAGCCCCCCTCAACACCCCGTTTCATTAATGCACCTACTTTTATATAGAATTTAATTCTTTTATTAAAATTAAAAGTTTACTTAAAATTATGCAGACAATTTTCACACGCAACATTGATTGAAACTTATCAATCTTGATCAAACTTTTCCAGCAACAAACTTACATTAACTTCAAAATACAACATTTGGATTTCCTAAAATTATTCGTTTTTAAGTTACTCTAAGAGACACAGACAAAGATCAATCGTTAAAAAACTTGATTACGGTAATCAAGAAGCCTTAAAACGTGTAAATATACAAAAAACAAGCGATGAATATTTAGCTTAAAACATACATTATTTACCACATCTCTATGAGGAATTTATTTCTATTCCCGAACAGCTTTCCTGGAAATGGCAAAATATTATTATTATATTAATTGTAAAATAATATTATCCACTAACAGCAAATAACTAGTATGTTGTGGCCACCACATTACTTTCTTTTTTATTTTTCTATACAAATTCACTCAGTAAAAATAATTTATTAAAATTATTATTTAAAAAGTTATCTTCCATGATAATGCAGACGATTTCCATATTAGAGAAGTAGTATAACACTAAATATCCAAAAAAAGTTGAATTTATTCAATATTACATTAAAAAAAAAACAAAAAAAACAAACAAAAAAAAAAAAAAAAAAAAAAAAACGATAACTTTATTATAAATTATCGCAGATCGATGGTTCAACCATTAGTTTTAAAGGTATTAGTGTGCTCTTTGAAAGATACCCATCATGAAAATTTACTCCCCTCGAGGAGGAGAGGCTCCTACATACGCATTTTTTTTTTTCCCAGTAGACTATCTCTATCACAAAAAATATATATTCGTTTCATTTGGTTTAGATGTTTGGTGTATAGATGGTTGGTTGGTTGGTGTCGTGTCCATGGGGAGAACTAGAGAAAACCATGAGTGTGCAAAACACAGCCGGCCAACTCCTTGATGTTATCGGAGTACAGACTCTCGATGTCAAAGGGGGAAAATTCCCCAAGCTGAGCCAGGGATCTTAAAATGGCTGGGCAGTCAAAAATATGTTTTGGTGTTAGTGGAACATCATCACAGTTGCTGCAGAGACGGTAGGTTCTATTGCCATCTCTCAGGATCTTCATACCTCGATAATGACCAGTTCTAAGGCGTGTGATAGTTTTGGTAAGGTCTCTGTTAGCGTTTATTTCACAAATCTGCGAGTCTTTTTTAATGGTGTTTTCTCTCAAACGGAACCTTGCCATCGCATTAACATCGTCAAGAGTGACCTTGGCGATATTTTCATTATTGAGATTTCTCCCTTTCTTGGCAAGTTGATCTGCCTCTTCGTTTCCAGGGATGCCGACTTGCGCGGGGATCCACTGTAGAATACATATCTTGTGTAGTTTGTCAATTTCTTCTAATTGGTGTTGGATATTGTGGGTTAGCCTTGATTGACCTTTATTTAATGCTTCTAAAGCAGCTTTGGAGTCACAAAACATGACTAGCCCGTTAGCTTTGTCAGTGTTGTAGAGTAAGATGTATTCATGCAATGCATTGTATATTGCTTTAAGTTCACTGGTGAAATTTGAGGGAATGGAACCAGTGCCCAGTGAATGGTTCGTAGTTCTGCCGTTGGGTAGTACAAAGTGTACGCCCGCACCGCCTTTTTGAAAAGTTTCATCAGCTGAGCCATCAGTATATGCGTGGACAAGGTTATTTTCCGACATTGCATTGATTGTCTGCATACCTTTTTCAAAGGAACTGATGTTAATTCCTTTTTGGAGCATGGAACACCAAGATTGGTGTTGATAGTGGTATTCTTGGGTAAGCACTTGGAGAATGCAGGCTCTTCCAGGAAATCAAGGGTGCTGTGCTCGAGACCAATCTCTCGTCTTATATCGGAATCAAATTGTAGAGTGGACGATCTTTTAAGTCTGGTTTTCTTGGACCAATTTTCAAAGGTTCTTCGTGAGATGTGGTCTGAGTCACGACTTCGTATTTTGTTAGTAAAGTTTATGGTTTGGTACTTCCTTCTGTTATTGAGTGATGCTAAGCCACATTCTCGTATCACTTTTTCATTGTTTGTAGAGGAAACTGCACCGCAGATCATTTTGGCTGCTTTAGCCTGGATGCTGTCCAAGTAGTGGAGTGTTGTGGCTGAAGTATGGGCCCAAATGGAGGTGGCATACTCAAGATGTGGTCTTGCCAGGGCAGTATAGGTTGTCCGAAAGGTTTTAGGGTTTGCTCCCCAGTTAGTGCCACATAAGCTCTTTAGGATTTTTAGCCTCTTTAGAGCTTTGTTTCCACAATTCTTGATGTGTTCACCAAATCGCAATCCGGGATCAAGTTGTACTCCTAGGTATTTTGGATTATCTGTTTGTGTAAGGGGAACGCCATTCAGCATGATGGTAGGTCTGAATTGGTTTCTGTGTTTTCGATCCGTTGAAAACACCGTGAATAACGACTTCTGAGGATTAAATTTCAGTTTTAGATTCTGAGACCAGGTTAGGACATTCTTCAGTGATTGGTTAAGAGCGAGGGCAGATTTATCAATATCATTGCAGGTATGCCATATAGCTATGTCGTCTGCAAAGCAGGCAATTTTTGTTTCATCATGTAGGTGTTGGTGGATATCGTTAATATACAAAAGAAAGAGTAATGGGCTAAGAACTGAGCCCTGGGGAACACCTGCCCAGCTTTTCCTGCTTTTCGAAAGAGCTCCATTAAAACGAACCCGATGCTAAACACTATTTACCTGCAATTTTCCCCATAGGCGTAATGTATTTGAATACTTTTAAGTGTCCCTGTACATGAACCATTTGCTTCATTTCAACGAAAAGCTTAGTGTAGCATCCCTATATGATAGACATTTAGAATAGCGAGTTAGGAATTTCTGCTACTATTTGTTCTTGAGATATGCTGATAATAGACACAGACAGACAGACACAAAGACACACACACAGATACACAGACCATTCGCTAAAACATGATTTTCGTATTCAGGGCACCTCAGAACAGGTAAATATAACAAAAACTCACCTTCGAAAATTTGACCCTAAAACAATACTTTCTCTACCGTAAGGGTAAGAGAAAGTAAAAAACGTTGGTTTTAAAAATAAAATAGTAATCCTTTTAAAACAACATATATTAGTATCATGAACTACATCAGCACTTTACCAATGTGTATAAAATTTTTAAAGTTGTAATGACGTCAATTTTTATGACTTGCATAATTTAACTTTTTATATTTTTTAATGTTCGCGTTTAATTAAATGTATTTATTTTTATGTCGTAAGAAAATAAACTCGTAATTTTTTTTTTTTTTTGGCAACAATTAAGTTATAGGTAATATTTAAACGGCTAATTTTAAAGCTATTAAGAAGTTATATTTTTCATATTTTACTTAATTAAAAGAAAACTAATGAAAAATTGGAAAATCTGGCTTCGAGGTATTGCGTTGTCATCGTGTTCTGAGCTATTCTAAAAGTTTCGAATACCTAGCTAGTCGGGAAGTTAGTTAAAAATCAATTGCAAGATCAATTGCACTGGACAAAAAGAAAAAAAAAACAAGAAAGCGAGTTAATAAAAATGTGGTAAAATAAAGACTTTGTAAACAAATGCGGGGTAAACTGCGAACATACACATTTGGTCGGTGCTTTCACAATTACGGTATTTGCTTACAAACATTTCATTCTTCATCATTCAACAAAAGTTTTTCGATTAATTTTTCTGCAATGTGTAAAATATTTAAAAAAATTTTGGATTACGTATTCCTTTTGCGATTGTAAAACATTTTATAAAATCAAAAATAATTTATTAAATGTGCTTTTTAATTGCACAGCACTAGTGCGACGTAAAACCCAACCATCCATCCATCCATCCATGTCTTTTAATTAACTATTTTTCTTTTCGAATTAAAAATACACTGTAAAATTTTCCGCTTAAGAAAACGGTAACTTGAAGCTTTCTGTTCGTACGTTTTACCGTACTTTTAGATAACGGTTACTTAACTATATTTTGATTTTATGGTTAAGATACCATAAAATACGTCAAATAAATCAAAATTATGCACTAAATATAACACAAAATAAGAATCTTACTACTTTCCTAACAAATATAGTCCGTATATCCTTTCATTTAGGATACAAGGATTGTATTTATTATGTTTTCTTTTACAGGAAAGTTGAATTCAATCCGTCCCTAAAGGAAATTAAAATGTCGGCGTTGCCAAACAGTCAAACTAAAAATAAAATTACGGTTAATTGACGTCACTGCAGTTAAATGACTGTACAACAGTTTCTTTATAGACATAGTCTAAAAAAATCTTTCCAAACTATCCGTGTTTCTGCTGTTTTCTAAATAAATAGCAAAGTGAGAGTAAAATAAAAGTTTAATAAATCATTATGTTACGGAAATTTTTTACAGTGTAGTCTACACAAATCTTTTAAAAAAATTTCTAAATACATACTTTACTATATTTCCTGTAATATAATGATAAAAATGTAACAATTCTATACTATATTCTGTTTAAGATTTCTGATGATTATATCCTTAAATCATAATTCCAGTTACCGTACTGTATGTAATCCATCACTCGGGAAAAGGGTGGTTTCGACGCAACAGTATTACAGGTTTATCCTTTAAGAAGAAATGGCTCCAAAAGTGGTTGGTAAATATTTTCAGAGTTGTCTAGGGTTTATTAGTCATTTTAGCTCGTTGACATATAAATCGAGATATTCCATTTTCAAGGAAATTAATCCTAGAATACAATCGATGGAGTATTTACGATTGAAGAAATGCTTTGAATTAATATGTAACTTTTTAATTTTCACAAAAAAAGAAAATTTTCTAACTTTCGATTTATTTTATTTTATTTTTTTTATTTTAGTAAAACCCAATCATCAGGGTATTCTGAATTTTACATTGAAGAATTACTTCATCTTAGTTTATAACTTTTTTAATAAACTTAAAGCAAAGAACATTTTCTTTTTACGGAATTACTTGTTTATTGAAAGAAAAATTCAATCACAATGGGTATTTCGATTCTCTCGTTCAAGATATATTTTATGTTAGTTTGTAACTTTTTAATTTTTTAATTTACGTGAATCAAAGCTAAATTTTCTTCTTGCGAAATTACTTGTTTAATGAAAGTAAAAGGCAATCAATGGGGTATTCCGAATCTCCTCTCTAACAAGGAAACACTCAAAAGGTGTCATCTTCAAAAAGTATTGAAAAAAAATATATGTGATTCTACTCTTCATAAAACACCAGAAAATGAAAAAATTATCGGCTGAAATTAATTACAGCGACCACAAAAAATTATCAAAATTAAGCATATTTGGCGATTTTGCACTGCTAGGCGATTGATTTTGAGTACTTGGCGGAAAAGCAAAACACGGTTCTGTTCGTACACGGCAATGTCGTTGCTAGCAAACGTATCGCCTAACAGCGCTAAATCGCCAAATATGCTTAATTTTGATAATTTTTTGTGGTCGCTGTAATTAATTTCAGCCAATATTTTTTTCATTTTCTGGTGTTTTATGAAGAGTAGAATCACATATAGTTTTTTCAATACTTTTTGAAGATGACATCTTTTGAATGTTTCCTTGTAAGAAATACTGAAATATTTTATGTTAGTTTGTAACATTTAATTTACATAAAACAAAAGAAAACGTTCGCTTTCGAAACTTTTAGTTAATTAAAAATAAAACGCAATCAACGCAGACACACACACTCAGACCAACCGCTAAAAACATGATTTTCGATTTCAAGAGATCTCAAAACGTTCAAATAAAACAAAAACTCATATTCAATAATTTGCTCAAAATCAATAGTTTTTCTGTAATATATATGTGTAAGAAAAAATAAAATTTTTTAGTTTATGAAAAATACTTACAAAACATAATATTTAACACAATCAGGTTTACTTATTATTAATTTTCATATGAATACATATAACAATAAAATGATCCTCAGCTTTTTCCTATCAATTTTTGCTAAAGCCTTTATTATAATATATCATATGTATTCTTCTGTATGTACTAGCAAAATTATATATTTTTAATGAACAGGGTTAGCGCGGACCCATTTCCTTTCAAGGACTCTTTTACATTATCATCTAACCATAATAATAATGACCATCTTCTGTCAGGAACGATTCCGGTTTAGACCGCTTCAAAACAGAGACTTTTGGTAGCCATTTTTTTTTCCTTAGAAATGCTATGTATTTTTATTTTTATTTTTTTATTTTTTTATTAATCTGCATAAATGTTACACCATTAGAAAGATCTTTCAAAACTGAAATTTTTTTGTGCTTGCACTTTTTCCTTAATCTCAATATGTAAAAAGATTTCAACGAAAGTTTATAACTACCATTGCAATTCTAAAATACTCATGGAGGATAAAATTAAAATTTAATATGAAATTTAATCATAAAAATTATGGGCTAATAGTTATTACATCATTTTCTTGTAATCATGATAATGTACAGTCGGCTGCAAAATTATTCGAGCACTAGCAATAATCCTTGCCAAAAAAAAGTACACTTAATACAGCTTTGTTAAATAAATCCTTGTCGAGTCATGTTCTTAATCAGTCTAAGACCATGATTCGACAAGGATTTACTTAGCAAAACAGTCTTAAGTGTACTTTTTAAATATAGGAATTATTGGCTAGTGCTCGAATAATTTTGCAGCCGACTGTACTTATCTGATATAAACAAACAGTTGATTGTGACGTCATATTTATCAAATTAGTTTTTTTTAAAAAAAAAAGGTTACAAATAAGGTACCTAAGGTTTCTTCGTTTCAAATATGGTACCTTTCAATTGGTAGGTTAGTAGGTATTTTCGTTAAAAGAAATAGTTTGTTCGTTCGGGTGCAACTTGCACATTAGTCCCGTCAGGTAGAACTTGCACATTAGTCCCGTCAGGTAGAACTTGCATATTAGTCCCGTCAGGTGCAACTTGCACATTAGTCCCCTTTAAATGTAGTGTCCAGCAAAGCAGGCAAAGCATTCGTTGATTCACTACGTTAATTGATTTCACATTCCGTCATTTTTGACGGGGTTATATACTAGTATATATATATTTATATTATTTACAGATTTATTTTAAATACATTTAGTGGTATGCAATTTTAAGGATAATGCAAACCCTTATTCATACTTTTATTCCTATCCTCTCTTTCGCGTTTATTTAATAAAACTTTAAAAATGTTTTTTGTTTAATTTTTATTTTTTTGTTTCTCTATACTTACTACTTTACGAAATAAACTTTATTAATCGTTTACCTTATTAATCGTTTCAAGAAAATCCAAATGGTTTAAACTCGCATTAAAAGTATGCTATAATTATATCTACAAATATGCCCTTTTCTGATAAATCGAGCCGTATTGTCAGAACGATTCAGAGAAAGGAAGAAGATTTCAACCTAAGGTTCCTGGAGATAATGTAGTGTATTAACTATAATTCCAGTAATTTGGAAAGTGTTATGATTTACACGATCAGTTCCAGAAAATGGGTGGACCCATTCGAAGAACTTAACGAGATCAGTTTTAGCCAAGATTAAGAGTTATAGTATTTGTCAGTATGTATATTTACAATAGTACATAGATGTTGAAACTGTCGTTTTGCTAGATGCAAATAAACATATTTAGTGTTTTTTTTTTTTTTTTTTTTTAACCAAAATGAAGATTACGCTCATAAATAATATATTGTTAAGTATACACTAGACGATTAATGAAAGACTTGGCGTAGGATTATAAAAACAAGGCAAAAAAAAAAAAAAAAAAAATCCTCCTCCCCCCACATCTTTCCCCACATGTGAATTGTGTTTAAAAAATCATATTTCGTAAATAAATACAGCACGGCTTCATGAATTTTCTCTCTTAAAAGTATGAAAATAGTAATAATAAATATTTAAAGGGGACTAATGTGCAAGTTGTACCTGACGGGACTAAAGTGAAAGTTGTACCTCAAGGGACTAATGTGAAAGTTGTACCTCACGGGACTAATGTGCAAGTTACACCGAACGAACAAACTATTTCTTTCAACGAAAATGCCTACTAACCCTGGACGATCGGTCTAATATATCGTATCATATTATGTATCGTATTTATCGTAATATAACTCAATACTTATTTCGCTTCCTTCTTCGACTCGTTTTAATACGCATTTTTTATATGCATGAGCAGCCCTTGAAAAACAAAAACATTAAATCATTAAATTCATTTTTTTACTTATTTTTATTTCATATTATTTCACACGCACTTTTTATTTCCTAATTCAAAATTATTTAAAAAAAACTTTTTCGATATCGCTTGTAACGATACTGATTATTATTAATTTTCTTTTCTTTTTCTTTCAATAATAATAATAATAATAATAATAAAAGAGATTTTGATGAAATTCTGGCAAAAGCAGAATTTAGTTTAGCGCGGAGGACTATTAGTTTTTTTTTTCTTTTTTTTTCTTTTTTCAAATTATAATATCGCTTTCAAATTATTCAATTATAATTTCGAAAATTTTAGATTTCGACAAATGTCCAACTATCGAAATCGACAACGCAAAAATCCCAGATTGAGACTAATAGCCCTCAGTTAAAAAAAAAAAAGTCTAGAACGCCAAAAAAAATAATAGGAAAGCAGACAGCTGTTTCGGTAGCATTTAGCGTACCGTCTTCAATGCATCACGGTGCATGCAAAGACGGTGCGCTAAATGCTACCGAAACAGCTTTCTGCTTTCCTGTTATTTATTTTAGCTTTCTAGACGTTGTTGTTTGCCTTGCTGTTATACACTAGACGATTTTTTTTTTTTTTTTTAGTATTTCCTTTCCTCTTTTTTAATTAGTTGGTAAAATTTAAGTCGTAACTGCTAAATGTTTTCTCCTTCTATTGTTTTGCCAAATGTTTTACTTCTTTTAAGCTACTATTTTTTAATAAAACTTTTAATTTCTAAAGACATAATTTCTGAAATTAAACAAGATTAAGTAAACTATTAAAATAAACTGATGTGTTATACGCACGACTTTCTCTTATCCTATGTTTGACTACAATAAAGACAGATTATGTATTAAAGGATGAAATAACAAGCGATATGTACACAGCGATTTAAAAACAATTGAAAATAGATCTAGAAACATTTTTATTAAATAAATATTTCTGCATGAGGTTGGGTTACCGCCGATTCCGATCCTCAAATGAGTATAATATATCCATGAAAATTTAAAGCTTAATTAAATTTAAAAGTTTAATATAAATTATTAATACAAATCCATACCCTCTCCATTCCTTGAAACTTAACAATCTTGGTAAAATTTTAAGATGGCAACCCCATATGATCTTCGAAATTCCCAAATTGAATTTCTTACAATTACTTGTTCTTACGTTATGCAGATAACAGGCATACAAACACACAATAAATAAAAAAATAAAAAATAAATTTCAAACAGCTTTTGTTAAAATCATCTAAACCTACCCAACAAATAAATAAATAAATAAATAAATAAAGCTTTATTATAGGACTCCTTTAGCGAAATTTGAAATTTGGCACCGAAGTAACTCGGGCGTTTCTCGCAAAGGTCTTTAATAGCGCAATTATGATATCTGCATTTTAACTTATTAAAAACAATTTACAACAAAAATTTTACTATATCAATGCCATCCTTAAATTACCAACTCAAATTCAAACTTAATTATCTTGTTTGTTTTTTCTATTTCAATTTGCACGCGTGCTTTTTATTTCCCAATTTAAAATTATTAAAAAAAATTTTTTTTTGATAGTGTTTGTTTCGACACTGATTATTATTAATTTCATTTTCTTTTTCTTTCAAAAAAAAAAAAAAAAAAGATTTTTATGAAATTCTGGCAAAAGTAGAATTTAATTTAGGACGGAGAACTATTGTTTTTTTTTTTTTTAATTATAATATTGCTTTTAAATTCAATTATATTTTCGATAAATTTTAGATTTCGATAAATGTCCAACTATCGTAAAACTGGTATCGTAAAAATCCGCAGATTGAGACTAATAGTCCTCAGTCCTAAAAGAAAAACTTAGATGACTAATCACAAATCGGCATTAAATTTGAACTACAAACGTACTTTGTTTATGGTAGGATAGGAAGAAGTTATTATCATTTTGCAGCAGTGTTCCTGAAATTGGCAAAATTTAGTAAAGAACTTCCATTAATTGCAATTAATAGAGAAATATGTATTCGCTTAATTTTGTGCAGCCCCGTATGTTATCTATAAATTACATACACACCACATAGCATACTTAAATTTAGCACAGTATGGAAAATACATAACACAATTTGAAATGCGGAATTTCAAAGTAGTTTCTTAAGAGGGGACAATACCTAATCTCGCCGGCAGCCTTCGCCCATGTTATTCTATGGGAAAATTTGTTGCGACAATTACACATTACCTAATCAATATTTTTAAATTCTGTTTTCGCAGTCAGAAAATTCATAACCGTTAAATGAGTACTCCTTTTTCAAAAATTCATTTTTTTTTATTTTTACATTTAAATTTTGAGTTCAAAAATGCGATTTTTCACAAAATGCATTTTTCTCATTTTCTAGTCGCAAAATGAAATACTAAAATTTAAAAAAATCAATTTTTGGAAAAGAAGTACTAATTTAATGCTTATGAATTTTCTAAATGTGAAAACAGAATTGAAAAATATTCATTAGGTAATGAGTAATTATGTGAACAAATTTTCCCATAGAATAACATGGGCGAAGGCTGCCGGCGAGATTAGGTATTGTCCGCTCTTAATATATCCAAATCCTTTTGTGGAGCCCTGTAAACAAATTGTAAATTATTTTAACACAATATCCTATACTAAACATGCTTTTATGCTATTATATAAAGAGTATATGTTCAATTCATTTTGTTTAAGGAAGTATGAAGGGGTTTAACTGTATTTATCCGAAATTTCGTCCATTAGACGTAAACTATTTAAATTCTCTTGGATGTCGCAGAACACGAACCACTTGTCTGACCTCAACTAAATGTTTAGTATAACATTCTTACATGATACAAATTTTGAATACTAAATTTGGACTTCATGTTACTATTTGTTTTTGAGATATGCTGACAAGAGACATACACGGAGACTAAAAATATGATTTTCGGATTCAGGGGAACTCAAAACGTTTAAATTTAGCAAAAACTCAATTTAAAAATATTTGACCCAAAAATAATATTTTCACTGACATATATAGGTCAGAACATAAAAAAGTTGTATTCAAAGAAAAAAAAAAAAGTCAGCTGTGTTAATCTGTAAAATAGTTTTAATTTTATATTTATTTTAATTTTCAAAGTATATTTTAAATTACGAAATAAACTTTCTTTTGATGACACATATTACATCATTATTTACTTTATTAATCGTTTAAAGGAAAACCAAACGAATTAATTTAGAATTAAAATGTAAGTTATAACTTTATCAACAATTATCGTTTTTCTGATATATCGAACCATAGTGTCAGAATGATTCAACGAAATAAATATTTTAACTTTAGATAAAGTGGAGTATAAACTATAATTCAAGTAATTTGTAGATTTTTGAGATTTACACAATTTGTTCCAGTAATGGGTTTTTCCATACGAGGAATTTAACGAGATTAATTTAATTTAAGATTTATGTCCATTGTCAGTATATTTTGTACTATTAATTAAATACATATTCGAACTGTTGTTTTGTCAGATGTAAATAATAATTTTTGTGAAAATTGAAGAAATATATTGTTTTTTTAATAACTACTTTTATTAGTATTCATTGCAAGAATTATAATGGAATAAATAATTTATTGCTGATATATTTTTGCTAATAATGAACATAATTTTAATAAGTGATGTATTGTTACACGAGGCGATCTGATTTTAATATTTCTGTTTACCTTATGTTTCTTTTTTGAGTTTCTTTGTTAAAAATTAAGCTGTAAAAGATTTTCCGATTACTTTTTACTTTCCGAACACTATAGTGAGGAAAGTATTGTAATCATGTCAAAAATCCGAATTCGAGATTTTGATGTTTCTATACGTTTTGAGGTCCCCTGAGTCCGTTTTCACTATTTTTACGATGATGTATGTATGTGTGTGTATGTGTGTATGTGTGTATGTGTGTATGTCTGTGAACACGCTAGCGTCTAAAGGCTTTGTTCGATTAACCTGAAAGTTGGTACGTATATTGTAAGTCACCATAGTACGAACCCTATAGATTTTGGTGAATCTAGCACTTATAGTTTTTTTACAGGGACACAAAGAAAAATTCTTTATCATTATGGCCTATGGGACCAAAATCTTAAAAGTGCGATAGCATCTAAACGCCTTATTCAATTGAGCAAAAATTTTATACCCATATTATAGGTCACAGATACTCAATTTGTATAGATTTTGGAGAATCTAGCACTTATAGTTTTTTTACAGGGACACAAAGAAAAATTCTTTATCATTAAGGCCAATGGGGCCAAATTTTTAAAAGTGTGATAGCGTCTAAACGCCTTATTAATCTGAGCAAAAAAATTGTACACATGTTATAGGTCGCATTTGCACCAACTGTATAGATTTTGGTGAATCTAGCACTACAGTTTTTTTACAGGGACACAAAGAAAAATTCTTTATCATTATGGCCTATGAGACCAAATTTTTAAAAGTGCGATAGCATCTAAACGCCTTATTCAATTGAGCTGAAAATTTGTATGAATATTATAAATCACTGTTGCACTAACTATAAGCATTTTGGTGAATCTAGCATCTATAGATTTTTACAGGGACAAAACGAAAAATTCTTTATCATTATGATCTAAGGGCTCAAAGTTCAGTAGCATTAAATAAAACCTCGTGTGATATATGGAGAAAAAAACACTCTATTATGGTTTTCTCTCTTTTGTTTGTTTAGCAATTCCTCTTTCTTTATTTTATCTACAAAACTGTTAGTTACTCAATGTTCGGAAAGTCGAGTGGAGTCACTCCAGATTTTTTTTTTTTTTTACCCTTTTTAAATTACGAAATAAATTTGGTTTAAATTACACTTACAATATCACTATTTATTTTATTAACAATTCTAATGAAAACCAAATGTCTGAAATTTACATGAAAAAATGTGGTATAATTTTATCTACAAATTACCCCCCCCCCCCTCCTTTTTTTTTTTTAATAAATAAATCAGGCTATTTTGTCAAAACGAGCGGGCAAAAAGAAGAGTTTTCACTTAATATTTCAGGAGATAATCTCACATGTATATCCAATAATCATATATTCCCAGTAAAAATTCAGCAACCAGTATTTCTGATTCCAGTAATTTGGTGAGTGTTATCATTAACAGAATCGATTCCAGAAAACGGGTGGGGTTCCATTTGAAGAATCTGTTTAACTAGAATAGTGTTAACAAGAAATTAAGTAACATATGTCATTGATCAGTATATTTTTAAAATAGCGAAATACTCATTGGAAATTCCTTTATGAAGAATGTGACTAATATTTTTCGTGGATAGTACATTTTTCGATAAATACAATCAACAAACAAATTATATATAATTAAAACCAAAATAACTTTTAAAATGAGAAAAAAAAAAAAACCGCTAAAATTTAAAATTTACATTTTAATTAAAAAACATGGAAACATAAGACAGACGTTTCAGCTAAACACTAGCCCTCCCGAGTGTCATAAACATACAAAGTACAACATTTACAATAAAGTCATAAAGCATCAAAACAAAATTAGGTACTCCGGAGAAACATCTTTAGCCTCGTTGAGTTCAGAATGCTGTAATTTAGTAAAATACGGGACTCGTACATATTTATATTTGAAGCTGTTTCTTTTTGCACTGAAGACGGTACGCTTAAGGCTACCGAAACAGCTGTATGCATCTCAAATAATTTTCTTAGGCGTTTCTGACGTAGTAGTTTATTCGGGTTTTAATATTCCAACACCAAGTCTCCTGTTATTATTAGAAATTAATTGAGCCTATATGAGAATTTGAAATTTTGCATAATTACTGAGATCTTAATTACTTTATATTCTGCTCTCAAATGTGGTAAATAGGGGTGCCGAATTCAATCTTAGACAGACTTGCCGGCCTAATTATTCAAAACTATCAATGGTTTTCTCCAACTCTCGGATAAATACAAGACTTTATAAAATCCTTCAGGAAAGACACCTATGTCTAGATCTGCTGTGTAGGCAATTTTGTATAATAAGATTATACATTTTTTTTTTTTTTTTTTTTTTTTTTTTTGTATTCTTATTTCTTTACAATAGTAATTTATAGTCTATAAACTTTTTTTAAAATTAGTGATGTGTATCATATTTAAATTTCCCTCGTAATTTTTCCTTCTCTTCAAATTCATTACATGATGTACACGTATGTCACTTATAGGAATGCCATGGGAATAATCAAATGCTTGTTTGTCCACTTAAACTGTTTTCTTTTTTACTAATTAGTACAATGAAGAATGAAAAAATGTATACCAACCGTAAGAGATTATGAAATAATTTCTTCCAAAAGAATGTTTTCATAGAAACAAGACACGCGGCGTTCCAAAAATCTTATTACTTTTTATTATATTGACACCACTAATTTAGATCAATCACTTTTTACATAATATTATAGCTTTAAAAACTTTTAAGGAAAATTTATCTCAAAATAGTGGTGACACTGTAATAAGAAGCAGGTAATAATTTAGAAACACTGTGAACTCTGTAGAGAAAAGATAAATGTATTCATACATTTAGCTTAAAAAATGTTAATGCTATGATTTCTATAAATTTTTCAAAAACAGGCAGAAAAACACCAGCATTTTAGAAATAATACGTACTACATCAAAAATATTAAAAATTTATATTCAATAAACAGAACATTACAAATTTAACTTTTTTATTGGTAATTTTCCAGAATTGACTATCCTAGTTCACTTGCTTAATTAATTTCATTCGAAATATTGATAATAAAAAATGCTAAATGACAACATTATTATTTTTCTCATCGTGTTATATTCAGAAAAATAGAATATTCGTGGATAAAGTTAAGTTTTCGTAGTATCGCATCATCATTATTTTACACGGTACTTTTGCCGTTTAAAGTAGTTAGAAAGACTTAAATGTAGCAGATGCATAATGAAACATGAAGCAGAAAATTTCCCATTTGACGGAAAATTAACTGCATGCACTATTTAACAAATTGTAAAATGTTAACATATCATTCTTAATTTTAAATTGTTACTTTAAAAGCTTTCAAGATATGGACCATATCTACTTATTAAATACTTTCTATTTTCTTCTTTTCACAATCTAAAAGGTATTGGACTCACAAAATTTTCTACTGTTAATTTTCGATGGATTTACGCATTTTGAGATGTTCGGAACTCGATTTGACCATTTTTAGGAAAATGTCTGTCTGTGTGCGTATGTGTTATCAAATTTTTGTGCTGTATGTAGCTCAAAAGATAATTAACAGAGTTTACTTTTCGGCGCAGATCGTTTAAAAAGTGATGTTGCTATTCTGAAATTTTTCCTATTTACGGGAAGACTACATCTCAGCTTCTATACTGTATAATTGCACAAAACTCGATACAGTCGAACCTCGTTAACGTGAATCTCAAGGGGGATAAAAAAAATGTTTCATGTTATCCGTAGTTCATGCTATCAGTAACTTATCTTCATATAACTAAAGTAACATGTGTTTTCACGGAGATATTGGAAACAGTTCATGTTCAAAGTAATTCACGTTAATGAGGTTCTACTGTATATCGGAGGACCATTGTAACGAAATTGGTTGATTCAGTTTGAGGGCACATAGATAAACAAGTGGCGCTGCTAAGCTTCACCCCCCCCCCCCCATGCATGCGAATTCTACATCTCAGCTTCCCATACAGCACAAAAAGTTTCAGTTATGTTGCAAAAAGCTTACAATCTTTCAAAAACGTAACACATTTAAGTATGCTCTCTGATACCTTTCTGAAACATTCGCTCTTTTTCCTTTTCTATCTGTTAAGTGATTATAACGTTTATGTTACGTATTAGATTTTTTGTTACGATCGCGGACATTTCTACGTTTTTGAAACTAAACGGAAAGCAATCTGAACGATTTTAAACGTTTCTGAAATGTTTATAATGTTACAATGTTATATGTATGATTGTTACGTTTCTGGAACATTTTGTGCTGTTAGGGTTCTATAACGTATCATTGAACTAAACTTGATATGTATGATAACCCTTATGCAAAAAGAATACTGACTAAATTGGGAATGTAGCGATCAACAGGGACGCTGCAATCATTCTTCTTGTGCATCTTTCAAATGGCTACATTTCCTCGTCAGGTTAAAGTTACACAAAATTGCAGGTGTAAAACCTTTATTATAGGAAGTTATGATTAAATATTTGTTCATGCTAATCGGTAGGTGACGGTGTTATGTATAATGATGACGAACATGGAAATAAAAATTTAAAATATTTTTAATAAATTTTTTATAAGTTTGACTTATGTTTGTATTAAGTTATAAAACTGTTGTATATTTCTAATTTAAAGTCCATTACAAAAATATCAAGTAATATAAATTTAATATTGGTGTGCATGTTTATTTATTTATCTATACTCCTTTAGACATCAAGTTAGTAGAATGACTTGTAAATAACTTTTTTGCAATGATGAGGATAAAAATTCGTGATGTTATTATTATTGTAATATAATTATTTTTATGATATTTATTTTCTTAACCAACAGTGTCAACAGAAGGTCTTTTTATATTGATACTTCATGTGCCATCTCTTGACTCTCCTTGAAGCATTTAATCGAATTTTCAATAGGTTCCATCCTATGTCGGAATTTTAGGAAACGAGCATTTGCGGACGTTTTGGCCAAGGTTGCTTGTGGTGAGGATGTGATACCCAATAGGATTCTCACATTCAGCGAAATAGCCTCCCTCCGAAAAATTGAAGTGAGTGTAAGTTTGTAAACTTGGCCTTGGTAAACTGGATGGAACCCTGGTGGGCCCTCCACTTCCATGCTGACAGAAAACATCAAACAGCTTTCACGCGTTTCTTGAGTGTGTACATCAGAGCGCTCACTTTTCAGAGGGGCCGTAAGATTTTCACGAACGGCCCTTGGTGTAAAGATGATCAGCCATCGCCCTTTCACATTCTTAAGTGCTTACATTTTTCTAAAGACGAAGTTTTATAGGCCCTTCTTCTCTTTTTAGACTTTCTGGAAGTTTTTGGTTTATGCTGGACCATCTGAGATTACAACAAAAACAACAACAACTCTTCTTGTGCATATTTTAAACTGAAAAAGCATAATTATATTTTAATACAAATATGTTTTATTTTTGTTGTTATCTGATTAAAAAAGCCATAATTAAAAATTTGTTGTTAAGCTTAATTAGCAGCATATGGAATTATTATAATTATTAATTGTATTAAAATAATTTGTAAGAAAAATCTCAAATACCTACTGAATTTTAGACTTCCTGTTTTTTTTTTTTTTGTTGTTGTTGCTTTTTTCTTGATAAAGATAGTGTGTGTTTTAATACACTAATTTCCTTTTTAATTTGTACATTTAGAAAAGTTATGTATATTTTTAAATACAATTTAAGTTTATTTCTATGAAACTATAAAACATTTAAGCAACAATTGGTTAAATAAAGTTGAGTTAATATTATTTAACTTATTTTAAAACTAGCAGGTTTCGCCTGCTTCGCTATAGTCACTATATTTAAAGAACATTAATCACTATATTTTAAAACACTTTATAAATAAAAAATGATTGAAATCTCTTAAAACATTGCTTCCGGGTACCGCTGCCTTCGGCAGTGTTTTCCCCGCCACACTGTATCAGTTCCAGATATCCACTGCTTGCATTTGCATCTGAACTGAATATTTCAATTTAGGTGTTAACTGGACGATGAGTGGTGCTTTTATTCTTCAAGAATTATGTTTTTCGGACAAGCATTTTTCTGACAGATTATCATCTTCACTCAATAACAATAGGTTGAAACAACAGACAATTTTCCAACGGATAAAATATTATTATTATTATTATTATTATTTTTTGTAATCTAGAACTCAAAAATCAGGCTTTGAAGTGCATGAGGAGAGTTCAAATGGACATTCATGCAAAATTTTGCAGCTCTGTGAACATCCCTTGAAAAGCGACCAAAAAATCTCTAAGTTCAACTTTGTTTTTCGTCATTTTTCGAGTTATTCTTGCGGTTGAGGATATTGTAAAGACACTGAAAGATTTTATTTTATCAAATGATATTTTTTCTATTAATTATCATGAAAAAGTAACACATTCGTCCTTGAAGGATTGAACTTATAGTTATTAGCCTGATGCTCTAATTGTACTAATGGGACACGGTAATTTTTTTTTTTACTTTTATGCTTTTATTTCTGGAGATGATCATTTCAGAAATTTATAGATGTTGATTAATTAAAAAAAAAAAAAAATCTAATCAAATTTTCGGTTAATCGGGATTCGAGTTGCATCAGGAAAGGTCAATATGAGCCTCCATGTAAAATTCTGTAGCTCTGCGATGAGTCGTTTGTTAACAAGGCAAGCGACAAATTAAAAGAAAAAAGAAGAAAAAAAAACACAACCACACATTTTTTTTTTATTATATGAGGAGATGAAGCACTAATTGTTTCATAAATCAGACAGAATTATAAACAATGAAACTTAAATTTAAAATAAAACCACTTCACTGTTTTACATCAGCATTCGAAGAATTCTGACAATTTATCAAATCTTAAAAGATGCTGCTACATAATGATATATGAAGTATAAAAATACCTCACAGGAAGAGAATCTGCAGCGTTCTCCATGTAACAAATTATTTGAGCTAACACAGTATACGACTTAATTCAGAAACATTGTTTTAAAAGTAAAACTATAATGGAAATAATTGCAGATAATCATTGAACGCTTTCATATGTTTCAGATGATACAAGATACCCCTGGGAAGAACGGTAAAGTGCTTTCTTGCTTCTCGCAAATTAGAATTAAGTATCACAATGTACCCCCAACTTTGGAAATGTCCGAGTTTATGAAAATTAATGTTGCCAGAAATAATAAAAGATAAAATGGTGTATTTAAAGTCAAAAACATTTTTCGAATTTTTCAGTTCATGACGTTTCATTTATTTTTTGATGCAACATCGGTATTTTCGATTATTTTTTCGTAGAGAATTTTTGAAAAATAAATAGAGAAAGAAGGAACATGAAATTAGAAGAATTTATAATGTTTTAATGCATTTTAATGCATATAAAATGCAAAATACCGTTACACGTGGCTGTTTTAATCATTAACTCTTCAACGTTCTTTGATTTCATACTGAAGCCAAATGTGTAAAATTTTTTTATACATTGATTTTTCGGTATTTTTTTCTTGTTTTAATCTATTTTTTAACTTTTGTTCCCTCTCTGCTCGGTAGATAACAGCAATAATCCGAATTTTAACAAACGGTATTTCAGATCAAGCAAAATGCAAAGGCTAGTTTAATTTTCTTAGTATGTGTTTACATAAAAAGTTATTTATTTATTAAATTAATTATTATTTGAATTCTTAACCAATAGATTTTTCAAATCCAAAATTTCTTGAAAATTAAAAATGCTAACTTTTTCTTTTTACATATTTATGATCAGCAATGGTCATTTTAAATTTATATGAATAATAAGAAAGCACCAGAGATCTGACGTTTTAAAGTAATAAGTACAAAACTTTGAATAAACACTAAAAAATGCAATAAACTCGCATAAATTGTTTCGGTTCGAAAAAACACACAACCCTTCGTCAGGCGAACAAAATAGGCACGAGTGCTGCAATCAAAGCTTTGTGGTGCGTTGCCGCTTTGCTTGCAGCACTCGTGCCTACTTTATTCGCTTGACAAAGCGTTGTGTGTTTTTTTAAACCGAAACAATTGTTGCCAGTTTATTCCATTTTTTAGTATTTGTTCAAAGTTTTATACTCATTACTTATCATTTTAAACTTACTTTAGCAATTTTCAAAAGAAAATAGGGAGTGAACTTTAATGGGTTAACAACTTCATCAAGGGAGGCTTTCATCCAAACTATATTCCATGTCTAATTATTGCAACTATTTTAATATATCCGTATTTATATTTTACCCTGTCCAAAATATCCCATTCAGGTTAATTTCATTTATGAGGGATTAGATATCACACAGCTTTCTTGTCCGATTTTAAATTTTAAATTTTAAATATTAAATTTAAATTTATTTTAATGGATTTTGGTGCGTGGATATATACGTATATTCAGGTTAATTTCATTTATGAGGGATTAGATATCACACAGCTTTCTTGTCCGATTTTAAATTTTAAATTTTAAATTTAAATTTATTTTTATGGATTTTGGTGCGTGGATATATACGTATGTCTTGCTTATTAATAATACAAAAGTTTTAGTTAAAAATAAATAAATAAAAACATTCACTTAATAAGGTAAAAATGTAGTGTAACAGACAAGAAAATGAAAAGAAATATATATATATATATAAAGCTTTTCGCTATGAGTTTTCATGGCATCTTCAGGTCATAAAAAGGATAATGAGAAAAAAGAGTATATATATATATATATATATATATCATGAGTCCTGGTGGTGGTTACAGATGTTAGAAGCTAGACAAAAAAAAAAAAAAAAATGTGTGTATATATGCGTATTATTAATTTACTTACTTTAAAATTAGGCAAAGTACAAAACTTTTTAGTTCTCCATCATACTATAGGTATGGGGAACTTAGGTAATCGTGAAAATTTTCGACCTCGGTTTTTTGACTTTTTTACACGTTTTCAGGTGTGAGGAATCCGAAAATGACAAAATTTGTATGGTGTCTGTCTGTAGGGTGTCTGTTAGTGTGTTAGTGGGTTAGTGTGTTAGTCCGTTAGTGGGTTAGTGTGTTAGTCCGTTAGTTTGTTAGACTGTGTACACGATAGCTCAAGAACAAATTGTCGCAGAGAGGTCAGATCAGTTTTAAAATATTACTTTCGACACTGGCAAGAACCCTATTCATTTACAACATTCGAATTTAAAAACTTCAGCAGTTATTCGAAATTTACGATTTTCTTAACATGGGAGAATAGGACAAAAATTCACTTAAACGTGCATTAAATGGAAACTTTTTACTGTAAAAATGTCAGATCAGTTTTAAAATATCAGTTTTGATGCCGAAATGAACATCAGTAACTATAAATATGCTACTTTGAAAATTTCGCGTTACTAGAAATTTACGAATTTCTTAACTTGGCAGTATAAGTCAATATTTCACATAAACGTCAATTTTGAGAGATATTTTCATCGTAAAGATATCAGACTACTTTTGAAATATTATTTAGGATACTGGCATGAATATTGATGACTATGAATTTTACAATATAAAAATTCCGTAAGTTATTTTAAATTTACGAATTTCTTAACATGGCAGAATAGAGCAAAATTTCACATAAACGTCAATCTTGAGGGATATTTTCATCGTAAAGATGTCAAACCACTTTCGAAATATTATTTAGGATACTGGCATGAATATCAAGACTATGATTTTTCCAATTTAAAAAATTCGTAAGTTATTTTGAACTTACTATTTACTTAACATGTCAGAATAAGGCAAAATTGAGCATAAACTTCCATTTTGAGGATCATAAATACATTAGACAACTTCCAAACTTGTATGATATTTGTTTGAACATGATTGAATGCAAATATTCTAATAGGAAAATTTCGTAAATTATTCGTAATTTACGATTTTATCAACATAGCGAAATTGTAAATTTTTCATATAAATATGAATTTTGAGGATTATTGAATTGAAAATAGTAGCATGAAAACTAAACAACGGAATTGACCCTGATAAAATAAATTAATAGATTAGAATAAGATAAATATATCGAGGTGAACGGTGGATAGCCTATTAGGCGGGGATTTCATTCTGTCACTGTATCAAGCTTTGGTCAAATTCATTTCTTTTAACATGATTATAAAATGTCTCGCACTAGAAATTTATGAGAACTACAATATGATGGGGAACTGAGCAGAGTCCACCTATGCCAACTAGTTTTGTTTAGAAAGTGGAAACTTACGTATAAAAAACATTAAAAATTCTGTCAAAGACAAAATTTAGTTCAGTACGGCGCACAGTGGATCGAAAAATGTTAAAATACGAATATAGGCCCAAAAATCAATCTCTAAATAATTGATATTTTGCAGTGAAATAATTTAAAAGAGTGTCTAAAAAATACAAATATATGGTTATTTCTTCAATTACTCGAAGTTTTATTATATATAAATAAGTTCAAAACAAAAACTTTCAGAAATAAGATTTTTCGATGAATTTCAGTGACTTTATTTGAATAGCCATCAAGTGGCACTTAAGATAACTATGGAGAAATACGAAATAAAAATCCTTTTAATAATGTCCTAATAAAAGTTTAAGGTACTTCTGCCAACATTTTGTTGGTTTTTTATGTTGTGATTCACGCATGAAATGTGAATATAAAATTAACAACAAAATTAAATTTATAAGTTGTGTAACTTTTTTTGTCCAAAATTGTCCAAAATTTCAGACACATTTTACTACTTCCAAAAGTATATATTTTAATCTGTGAAAAGGATTTTCGCCACAAATCGCCACTTTTAGAGAAAAATAAATTTTTATTCTGTTTACCCACAAATTATCAATCGAGAAATTTATCTGAATAATTTTCATTATTAGTTATATATCATATTTAATTTTCATATTTAATTATATATCATATTTAATTATATACCATATAATCATATTTAATTTTCATAATCTGTATTCATTGTATGGCATCGGGTGTTGCCTTCCGACAGAATCCACAAGTATAAATTCTGTATTCATTAATGACAGAAAATGTATTAAAATTTTTATAGTGAAAATATTATAGAAATTGGATGATAAAAATAGATTTAATAAATCAGAAATTATTTCTTTTTTTTTTTTAAATATTTAATAAATAATTAATTTTACTTTAAAAGTACTGTAAAGTACCGTTGCACCCAAAAAAAGGGAGAAATGTAAATGGTTGCTGTGATACGTCATAAAATGTTAAAATTAAATAGATGTTTAATGTTAAATTACTAAATTTTAAAATTAAATATTATAATCCCATATTACGATTTAAAGTAAAAGTTTCTGTGCAATAAAAATAAAGACAAATGTGAATTTTTCATAGAGTTTGTCAGTAAATGCTTGTATGAGTTTTCTATTGAAATACTACATAAAAAAAGAAAGAAAAAAGAAGCAGTAATGTGATGATATATTTAACATTGTGTGCTAAATTAATTGTGTTATAAATATAGATTTTCTTCACGAATTTTTTTTTTATTTCCTTTTATTCTCTTCTTTTTCGCAACATCTGTTTCTTTATCAGGTATGTTTCTAAATACCTGTTTGCAGCAGAAAAATATGGTACCGTTTAACCCCTTTATAATGCAATTTTTTCCTCAAATGGCACATTAAACTAATTTCACGAATAAAAATTGATGTAAAGAAAAAAATTCATTTAGCTTATTAGAAATAATTAATTTTAATTTTGACACATTATTCTGTTAGTTAATCGCAAACTTCTCACAACCCATTGTATTAGTATAAGCAGAATTGCCACAAATGAATATATTTTTTATTTTTTTCGCACCAATATTATTAAAATAATGTTTATACTGATATATTTCTATTGAAATGATACAAAGAAGTCATTATTTTTTTAAAAATGGTGCCAGTTGAATAAAATGATAACAAATTTGGTGGGGAAAATATTCCTGTGGCCTTGTAAAGGGTTAAAAAAACATAGAATCGCTTTTAGAATCATACATATATACATATTTAAATCGAAATGTGACAAAAAACATCATACATCGATAATAATAATACCATAACCTTCCTATGTTCGCCACTGCCTATACTTCGATCCACTGTGCGGCGGACTATTAATTTCAATCTGTAAAATTTTTATTTTTATTTTTTATTTTTTATTCATTTTTTAATTTCATTTTCTGACCATAAAACTGAGTCACGTACTTTATAAAATGACTTAAATGAATTAAAAATGAAGTGTTTCCACCTAAATTTCATACTTTAGTTAATTTTAAAAAATCTAATTGTCGTGTTGAAACACTATTTTTAGCACTAGATTCAGGAAAATCGCCCCTTTTATTTGGTACCAAATTTGTAACGATAGGTCTGATATTTCTAATTTATTTTGGTGTTACAGAAAACTGGTCTACAAAAACACCAGATTGAATTGAAACTAATAGTCCTCCGCTTTTTTTTTTTTTTTTTTTATCGTATAACTAACAAATGTTTATATCACATAAGCTTGAGCTATACTATAGTTAGCACTTTATTTTATTTGAAAGATATTTTGCATTTTGCAAATTGCACTTACTAATTTATAATTATATTTAACTTTTAATATCTTATTTCGTAATGTCAAATAAAAAAAAAAAATTTAAATTTTTAGTTAAAAATAAAGGTTTTAGAAAAATTTACATACTTTTAAATCTTTAACAAAAAAAAAAAAAATTAATTGTTGCCATTGGACGTTATACAAATAGGGCCAATTTCTGTGTACGATACACAGAGTTTGGCCTTTTGTGAGTCGGAGTACACTCTGTGTATTCCGTCTCACGTACGATAGTTTTATATCTGTAGATTTTTGTCTGTCCCTAATGGGACAGGTGCCTGGAAACATTTGTATATAGTATTGCTATTCATTAGGAAGTCGTGTGCAAAATTTTATGTCCATCGAAAGACCAGAAGTTGCCGAAAATTGAATTGCAATATTCCGTTATATATATTAATAGTTACACGATGTCAAGTTAATAAAAGCGTGTTTAAAAAAAGACATATTTTACAGTGATTCATCTGTATTATTCAGTTGCTCTAAATTAAGACATGTTTGATGTTCAGATATTTTAATTTATACAAACAGGCCTCTCATATAATTTGACAAACGTTTTAAAATTTTATTATATCAGCGTGTTCATCATTCTTATAAAAAAATTCAGACATAAAAAAGATAAAAAATAAGTTAAAAATAGGAATATACATGCATATATAGGCTGATAAAATTTTATCATGCAGTTGGCGGCTAATAATGCATGTACTTATTATTCAGCATTAACTTTATTAAATTTAACTTTTGACTTTACTTTTGAAAAGATTTTCTAAAAGATGTGCTGAAAACGGTCTGGAGAAAGTTTCAAACTTTATTTTTTTACCTTTTTTGAATGAGAAATAAGCCACTGATTTTAGATTAGATTAAAAATGTGATTAAGTTAACGCGTACATTAATTCTTTAATAGAAATGCTTTAGCAAACCATAGAACTTTTTAATTTTCTTCCATTAATCCTCTTTAGACATGATCTTATGAGGCTGAAATAAATTTTGATGTGTGTTTTCTGTAATTTATATTTATGCTTTTAGTCGGAATTTACATAATAAAATACTTATCAAAATCGTGTAATTATCACTTTCTCTTACCCATAAGGTAGAGAAAATATTGTTTTATTGTCAAATTTTCGAACGTGAGTTTTTGTTATATATACATTTTCTGAGATCCCATGAATACGAAAATCATGTTTTTAAAGAATGGTCTGTGTGTCTGTCTGTGTGGATGGATGGATGTGTGTCTGTTATCAGCATATCTCAAGAACAAATAGTAGCAGAAATTCCAAACTCGGTATTCTAAATGTGTATCATATAGGGATGCTACACTAAGCTTTTCGTTGAGATGAAGCAAATGGTTCGTGTACAAGGACACTCAAAGTATTCAGATACATTAAGTATATGGGGGAAATTGCAGGTAAGTAGAGTTTAACATCTATAAACCGCACTGAACTAAATGAAACGAATATATATTTTTTGTAATTGAGATAGTCAAATGGAAAATTTTTTTTGTGTATGTAGGAGCCTCGCCTCCCCCCTGGGGGGGGGGGGAGAAATCCCCTCTCGAGGGGAGTAAATTTTCATGATGAGTATCTTTCAAAAGAGCTCGCCAATACCTTTAAAACGAATGGTTGAACCACAGATCTGCGATAATTTAAAATAAAGTCATCAATTTTGTTCATTTTTAACAATTTTTTTTTTAAATGTAATATTGAGAATAAATTCAACCTTATATATATATATATATATATGTATATATATATATTTAGTGTTATACTTTTTCTCTAATATGGTAAGCGTCTGCATTTTCATGAAAAATAATTTTTTTAAATAATAATTGTAATTAATTATTTAAAAAAAAAACAGAATTATTTTTTAATAACCGAAATAAATTCTATAGAAATGTAGGTGCATTAATGAAACGGGGGGGTTGGGGGGGCTCCCACAGAACTAATAATCATATAAAACTTTTCCGAAGCTTAATTTGAATTGTTTAACACAGGTTTACATAACAGTACTCGTTATCTTACTTCTTAATCTGCAACCTGTGTTTATAGTATTAAATTTCAGGGTAAGAGAAAGTCGTGTGAGGGACACACCAGATTATTTTTAAAAAAATAAGTACTTTTTAATTTTTTTTCTGTTAAAAGTTTTATTAATTGTATACCTATCAGTATCAGGTCTGAAAATACAAAAAAAAAAAAAAAAAAAAAAAAAAACCTCTATAATAGTTAAAAGCAACATAAGCTAGTATACTATGGCCATTACAAAACTTTCTTCTATATCCTTCTAATACATTAATTGGTCAAAAAACTAAGTAAAACTTAAAAGAGGGTTCATAACAGCGTCACCTACGGCACGATATGCACCTTAATTAACACAGGATATGGTTTTCATTCGAGATATGAAACTCATTATGAACTCATTTAAGATATGAAATTTGGTGCACTTATACACTGAGCGACCGTTTTATTACAACCACTACATAATTTTATGCAAATGAGTAATTGCATCACAATATTGCAGCTAGAGGGCTAAGGTCATTTAAAAAAAAATGAAGCGCTGGGTTCATATATAGTATAGTCGAATTACTTGTGAACATATGAGAAGAAAACGTGATTTATTGAACTCTGAATGTGGAGATAATATTAACTCAGATGTATGGAGTAAGTATTAGCAAATTTGAGGCATTTGTGAACCGCTGATGAGCAGCTGTAGTGAAAGTATATCCAGACTGAACTGTTAGGCAAAAAGCTGGGTCTGAAGGGGAAAATTATGGTCGTCACCCAGTGATGAGTGGTCGAGCGGAACGAAGAATCTCCCGAAAGCAGAAAACAGAATTTTAGCATTGCCGCAAATCGCTGCACATTTTGGCCAAGAATCTTCTGAAGCTGTATCTGAGCGCACTGTGCGCCGTATCACGAATCACTGAGGCTATATAAGCCCCAGACCAGTGAGGAAATTTCAAGAGGTCATAATAAAGTAGTTGCTTAGTGTACATAATAAGAAGATGAAATACAGCCTACTCGTAAATGAAGAAAACTGCAGCATAACAACTCCCCTTTCGGATATGTACGCAAATTGAATAAGCGTAGTTTTTCATAATAGCCTTCTTACATATCAAATTTGTTTACAGTATATTAAAGTCACACAATCAACTGATTGGGAAGAAAATCATATTTGTTGAAATTTATTTTTCCGACTGAGTGAAAATAATGCCTGAACCGGGAATCAAACCCCAGTCGAACCCCGGGGTTCGACTCCCGGTCCAGGCATTATTTTCACTCAGTCGGAAAAATAAATTTCAACAAATATGATTTTCTTCCCAAGCAGTTGATTGTGTGATTCTAATATACTGTATTTCTTTCTCCCATTCTTTAATGGTGTTTTCCTTTACCTGCGGCTTATTTCTGTTGAGCTATCTACATGATAGACCAGATGTTTCTGCCTAAAGGTTGTCTGAGTGAGTAATGTCCACCGGTTGTCGGCCTGGATAGCTCAATTGGTAGAGCCTTGACCTTGTAAGTCAAAGGTCTGGGGTTCGACTCCCGGTCCAGGCATGATTTTCACTCAGTCGGAAAAATAAATTTCAACAAATTTGTTTAATTTATATATAATAGTAGCAGAGACATAGGCTTACCACAAATAGGAATTTTTCCTCATAGCCGTACCCCCTATTGTCTGATATGCCCAAAAGCTTATATATATACTTATATATAAGCTACACTTATATATACTTATATATATACTAATTTATATCAAGGGGTAGCTAAATATCAAATTTTATTAAAAAAAGAAATGTGTGCATTAAGTATTCATCTGGAGCTGCCACAAAAGTTAGTCACACCCAGACTACACATATTTTCCAAAAATAGTTAAATTTTGTTTAGATAATCTGAATACATGAAAATTCGACAAAATCCAGAATTATAAATTTAGAAGATGAATTATAAATACAGAAGACACTAAAAAATTTTTTCTAAATAAAAGTTTAAAAATATTCATTTTCAAAAGATGACTGAAAAACTAAGTGAAATATTTCAAAGCTGCACGACGTTATACGTTGACTGAAAGGTATTAATTAGGTTTAAAACGTCCATTTTCAAAGGATGACTGTAGGGCTAAGTGAAATATTTCATACCATCACGCTATTCCATGTTGACTAAAGGGAATTAACTATCCCATAGAGAAAAGAAGTAGGTCTCTTTTTTCATTAATATCATTTTCTCACGTGACACGCGATGCAAACGTACAAAAATTTTAATATTTTGTCTTAAACTTTTAGTATTATTTGTAAAAATTTTCAAAATAAAATAAAATAAACAAAAATAAATATATTAAAATAATATATTAAAATAAATATATTTATAAATGCTAATTTTGAATTCATAATTATTATTGTAAAATATTAAAATCCTTTTCCTACATTTGAATTGATGTTGCAGAAAAGATATTTTTAGACGAACAAGCGAACTAAGAATGCTCATTGCGTGGTCTTTCGGTGGTAGTTTTTAACGACAAACTGGATAACTTGACGACTTGGTGACTCTGCGGCCAACCTGGTAAAAAAAAAGTAGTTTAGGGTTGTCAATCTTTGGTAAATATCTTTAATAGGAGCCGAGTTTCTGAAATGTTAAGGAATGGGCTATATGTTTCTTGAGTCACACTTTCTCCAGTAAATGGCCAACCTATGCTGAAACTGTAAGAAGAGAAGAACCTCTTTCGAAACGAGTACAGTTTTATTCAGACTTCGAGCTGAGAATTTTGTCTTTTAAACAGTGAGGGAGGAACAAAATGATGATACTATGTCTCCAGATCCCCCTAGATGCGAATTCCATCATAACAACGCCTAGAATACATAGTGCGGCAACCATCCAGCAAAAAAGGTGTACTAAAGATTAACCCGGTGGAAGGCGCGCGCTAACCCTCGAACTGTTGGAATTCAGTTGGAGCTGCCTGATGCCATAAGTGTGCTAATTCGCCAAAAATAGTAAACTCTCATTTTGTTCCTTCTGCTCAGTTTGTGTCAGCGTTTTCTCATCATTGACACCATCATTACATTATTGTTAGCAATACATGGAGCAAACAGATTTAGCGAAAGCCTCATATTTGTGTAAACAATAATGAAAGTGTAATTTGAAATGAAGATCTGCCATACAAAATTTGTATACGAAGGTTTACAGTCGGTAACAAAAGTGTCCGAACACTAGCAAAAATTCCTATGTAAAAAAAGTACACTTCATACGGTTTTGTTAAAGAAATCCTTGTCGAATCCTCTTCTTAGTCAGTCTAAGAACATGATTCGATAAAGATTTATTTAACAGAACCGTATGAAGTGTATTTTTTGTACATAGGAATTTTTGCTAGTGTTCGGACACTTTTGTTACCGACTGTACATAGCTCGAATAGTTTTTCTTTTTAAAGTAAGATATTAAATGGAATATTAAACGGTTTGTTGGTTGGGTTTTACGTCACATTAGTGTTGCGCTTTGGGCAATTGGCAAATAGTCTGGGACTCACCCATAAGGATGGTCCTGGGGAAGTAAATGGAATTGGTGCTTTGAAAAAAATGCTATGAATAGAATTACAAGTCTTAATAAAGTTTCAAGTTGTATCGGAGTTATGGCTTTTCATAAATTTTTAATATTGTAGGCGCATTGGAAAATATTTTTGATGAAGTTCTGTTATGATTATCATTCAAAATGATTCTCCGATTTAACCTATCTTCAACATGAAGGCTCCATTCCCCTCCATGGAGGACCAAAATTTTGATGATATGTCTTCCAGTGGCGGCTCGTATTGGGGGTACTTCATAGAAACGTCTAGAAAAAGTACAAAGAATGGAACTTTTATTCACCTAATTGGCTGATTCGCTTATTTCGACAATCTAAGTAAATATGTTAACACTTCAAGAGCCAATTAAAAGAAAATGTTTTCGTTGTTAACATACTGTTTTCAGTCATTAGCCTGCAGCCCTCCCAAAACGTCACTCACGAGCCGCCACTGATGTCTTCTGACCACGTTTCGGGGCGTATCCTAGACAGTTGCCATTTGTCTATAGTGTAGCACTAGTGCTACCTAAAACCTATATAATATCAACCATGTACATACATTTATCGGTAAATATAAGATGTCACCGAAGCAAGGGAGCCATCTACTCCGTAGAGGATCAAAATTGTGATGGTATGTCTCTAGACCATCCTTAGGAGTGAGTCCTTGTACGTCGCCAATTGTCCAATAGTGCAGTACTAGTGCGACGTTAAACACAGCCTGCCTACCCACCCTGTAAATATACAAAAAATATGCACTCTTAAGTGGTGTGTCCTAGACTGTAGCCAACTGTCTTAGCGTAGCACTAGTGTGACATAAAACGCACATCCGCTCTTTCTCTTACTCACAAAATAATATAAAATAAAATTTTTAGTTACATTCTAAAGAAATATTAACTGTTTTCACAAATATTTCTAGCAATAACTTACTCAATTATGCTGGAAAAGATTACATAGTTTTATTGACTATTAAGGGTTGACTACAAACGGAACGCTTGCAATTTCGATGACGTAAATTTTGCAATTTTTTTGCAAATACAGTTGGCAGTAAAAGTATCCGAACACTAGCGAAAATTCCTATGTAAAAAAAAATACACTTAATTCAGTTTTGTTAAATAAATTCTTGTCGAATCCTGTTCTTAGTCAGTCTAAGCACACGATTCGACAAGGATTTATTTAACAAAACAGTGTTAAGTGTGCTTTTTTCACATAGGAATTTTTGCTAATGCTCGGATACTTTTGCTGCCGACTGCAGTCATAGATTTGGAACGCTTGCAAACGGCTTTGCAACTGGAAGTGTTTCATTTGTATGTACCACTAAAAGGTTTTAGCAGTTGTGGTGACTCAATCATCCCATGCGAGTTCTACCGGTCTAATTAATTTAATGATATTTTAATGAATAAAAATTAAGGGAGTCGCGCTGAGCGGGATTAACGCTGCGTTATGCTACGCAATGGGCAATTGGAGACACTCTATAGTTAGTTGATTGATTTTTAACGTCACACTAGTACTGCGCTATGGGTAATTGGATGTACCCCTAAAGATGGTCCGGAGACATGCCATCACAATTTTGATCCTCCACGGAAGGTATGACCTCTTAAGGTAATATATTATAACTAAATTTAAATATTCAGTTTTTTTTTTTTCGTTATTTGAAGACGCTCACTATATACAGTCGGTAACAAAAGTAACCGAACACTAGCAAAAATTCTTATGTAAAAAAAGTACACTTCATACGGTTTTGTTAAATAAATCCTTATCTAATCACGTTCTTACACTGACTAAGACCAGGATTCGACAAGGATTTATTTAACAAAACCGTATGCAGTGTACTTTTTTTACATAGGAATTTTTCCTAGTGTTCGGACACTTTTGTTACCGACTGTACTTATAGAGATTAGTGTATAATCGATTTTAAACATTTTTCCCCAAAAGTTATTTTAAAAAAATGGCGTTTGGAGGAGTTTTTCTTTCCTTTTTTTTCCATCAAGAATGAGGTTGAGTGAGTTTAACGTCTAACTAGAACTGCGCAGTGGGATATTAGCGATAGTCTGTGATTAACTTTAAGGGATGGGTTAAAGTGTTATATTATTTACATATAATATTATGTGTATTTAATTTTATATATAATGTTTAAATTATATATATATATATATATATATATAATCAAGACATGTGTGTGTTTTAAACCCTAGGCTTAAAATCAATATTGTCTCCAATAGCTCACTGTGCAGTTCTAGAGCGGCACTAATAAACCCTTTCTAATCTAATCCACATGTATTCAGCGTTCTGTTTGACGTAACTCGCACTCTCTTACGTATGCTGTGGAGGGTTGCAATTTTCGGCACGATAAGAAAAGCGCCATGTTGGCGATTTTTCGAAACCGGCTACCTATTCCAATGAATTGTCTTTGTTGGGGTAACTGAGTCATCCCAGCGAGTGCTATCGGGTTAAGTCTCTTACCAAAAGTCAGTGTGATCGAGATTCTTGCATGAACAAGCCAAAACTGATGTATTTATGTGCTTAGATCACGTTAATGAGCAGACAAAACTGGGGAGAGCCAATCAACTCTTTTGCAATGTTTACTACTTGAGCAAAAATTTCGATAACAGCGCTACCTGGGAGTCTTATTTTTTCTTGTAATTTTTCAAGCATTATTGTTTATAAGCGATTGCCACACTGTATATTATATGTGCTGCATCATAACGTAACCAATGACCTATTGCATAGCACTAGTTTGACGTTAAATCCCATATAACAATGATCTTCCTACATCGCTCCCTGGGATATCATGAACCTCCCGGATTGTTCCCGGAGGACATGTTTGGGAAATCTGAGGGAATATCTAATTTGATATTTCTAGGAATGATTTGACAGAGGTAGTTTTCGTGAACTACGACGGAGCTACGAAATGACGATGTTCCTACGGAGGCCACTACGGCGCACATTTTGCATTCCCACGGAATATGTGGGAGGAATATGGGTAATCTGGGACTTACCGTGGAAGTTCCTACGGAAGAATATTTGCTATATGGGATATACTCAACATAAACAACCCTGAAAACCTGTACGGTAAGTTGTTGACTATTGTTACTGAACAAGCGACTTTCTTGCTCTGTGGTTTATATAACGTTGCTTACTGCATTACATTATTCTAAATATCAAACAACATAAAAAAATTTTACTGTGCAATTACCAACTACAACACTATAGCTTTAAATGTTATTTTATTTTGGATATAATATGTACGATGATCATATATAGTGAAAAGATAACAACTTAAAACGCGTAAAAGATATATGAATCGCTTCATTGTTAGTGGATTATGAATCGGTTCAATGTCATTTAGTTTATTTAATGTAATAAATAAGAAATGTGTGATTACTGAAACTAAATGTTTTCTCCCAAAAAGGTAAAATGGTTATATTAAAGCAGTTTTATAGAAAGGAAAATAACAGTTTAAAAGGTTGATGGACTCACCAATTGTGGGAATGGATTCACAGTTTTGTTTTCATCCTTTAATCAAAAATTTCGTGGCTCGCTGATGGAGAAAAGCACGCGACGTTTAAACATTTGACGTCCTGTTTATTTCTGTGTTGCGTACTTGAGGGTTCGTGAGTTGTCTGAGAATGAAAGGCAAAACTTACAAAAATTCAGCAATTTATTCACAGAAAGTTCTAGAAAAATACAGGTCTATAAACCAAGTATCAGCTTCAATTCAATCAGTAAACACAGCTTAAACAACAGCTGTCAATAGCAAATCCACAGTACAAACTGTATAGCAATAACACATAAAGCAAGTCTCTTTCAAAGAGGCTCAAAGCAAAGCAAGCATTAGCGAAGCTGGCTGTGAACTGAACTGACTCTGACTGCCTTGGCGGGAAAGCGGCCTTTATATACCTCTGTAGAAAAGTGTGGAACGTTCCAGAAATCTCCATATCTCATCAGCCAATGGAATTAGAGCTTCCATATTTGGTATAGCCCTAATAAGGATTTTCTCGCCAAGATCGCCAAAAAAATCGCCAAGGTGGGAAAAAGTCGCCAAATTTGGCGCCAAATCTATTACCTGCCTTATTGAGGCTTTTTAATGCATTTTTATGGGAAAATAAGACTATTTCAACGCTAAAACGACTAGAAATGCACAAACTTAGCACTTTATCATATTACTAAGCCTGTTTAAAAGAATTTATACAAAAATAAACACTATTATTTACAATTTTGTAACATACAGAAAGGAAAATAACAGTTTAAAAGGTTGATGGATTCACCAATTGTGGGAATGGATTCACAGTTTTGTTTTCATCCTTTAATCACAAATTTCGTGGCTCGCTGATGGAGAAAAGCACGCAACGTTTAAAATACATTTGACGTCCTGTTTATTTCTGGATAAAATTTCCTAAGTTAGGAAGAAAAAAGAATATTTTCTATTCATTCATTCACACACACACACACACACAAGTCGAAAAAAAAGAATAAATTCAACGCATTTCAGTTATTTTATTGATATGTTTCATCAGTTGTTTTTGTGCTAATTGCATTTTTTTTCAAAACATCTAGACTATTATTTTTAGAATGATATTTTTGGGACAAATATTCGTGTTATTTTTAACCTCTTAAATGGATTTTTATTTTCAGACGTTATAATTTCACGATATGTTAATGTTTTACATAATACCTACATTTCTACACTTACATTTTATTTGTAAAATAGGTTTGTTTTAATATATGAAGTTGTTATCATAATAAGCAGAAGAGAACATTTTGGAGCATCAGTAAAATATTATTTATTTATTTTATACATTTATATATTGCCCGTGTATTGATATTATACTATACTAAAAATAAATAAATAAATTTGAATTTAATTCGGTTGGTTTATTTTCTATTTGGGGCTGAAAAAAAAATTATAATATCATATTATTATTTGTATATATAAATATATGAGATACAATCACTTGAGATTTTATCTATTATATTAAAACACAAAGCCTTTTTTGTAAGACCAAAATCGTACGATCTGAGCCTGCGCGAGAAAATTTTGAACCAATTCGGAAGGGAATATTCCTTTCTCTTTACGCAGTGCATTACGAATACCGATGATAAAGATTGAGCAGACAACATTAATACGTATTTCATTTGTCTGTGGCAGACGTTAATTAAAACTCAATCATAAAAATAATCTATTATATTAAAACACAAAGCCTTTTTTGTAAGACCAAAATCGTACGATCTGAGCATGCGCGAGAAAATTTTGAACCAATTCGGAAGGGAATATTCCTTTCTCTTTACGCAGTGCATATACGAATACCGATGATAAAGATTGAGCAGACAACATTAATACGTATTTCATTTGTCTGTGGCAGACGTTAATTAAAACTCAATCATAAAAATAATTCACATGATTAATTCATTGATTCATACTTCCCAAGAAAGTATATTATAAACAAAGCAATTCGCGAATAGTTATGGGTTACATTTATTTATTTATGATCGGTTATCATCGTATGCTTCGCAGAGTGAGAAATAGTTTTTACGACGAAAATTCATTTACGCAGGATTTGGCGCCATCTGTATTTTTTTCCATTTGTTAAAAGAAAAGAAAAGAAAAAATCTTTTAAAATTAACAGAGTTTATTGTTCTTTAAAAGTAAAATTTTATCAGTTGAAAACTTTGTTTAGAAAAGATGGAGATAGATATTTAAAATCAAAGGAGGTTTTTTATTTTATTTTATTTATTTATTTTTACTCTAATTATTATAATCTCTGATATTTCATTTTGATACCATATTACAGTAAAAATAATTTTAAAAGAATAACGTTGAAATATTGATATATTAAAAATTTATATTGTATAGTTTATTATTAAAAATTTAATGAGCAAATTAATTTGCTAAAGTATTAAATTCATTCTTATTTATCTATTTATTTTTAACAGTATACTTTTGTTGAAATATACTATTTTGATAGAATAAAGTATTATAATACTATTCCAGTAAAAACAAATTTTAACTGTATTCCGATTTGCAGTTTGTTTTTAGAATACAATGAATTAATATTTTGGATTATATCCAAGTGGTTTTACAAATATGAGAAGGAAAAATCAGAATCAAAACTATTATTTTACACTTAAAATGCACTTATTGTCGTGGCAAACCTTGGGATTTTATTTTTAATATATGAAGTATACTTAAATTTTGTATATTGAAATTTCATGAAATTTATCCCTCCTCCCTCCAACCAAAAGATAATTGGTTAAAGCAAGGGGTTTTAAATCGGTTAAGAAGAGCAATGCGAAATATTCAAACAAGGGTGTTAACTTTATGCCGTGAAAAGATTTTAGTTGCACATCATTCAGTGGCGCCGGAAGTCGATTAAACTTGGTATGTCAAGGAAAACAAAAATCTCCTGAAGAGACCAATTGAAAATTAGTACTCTCCACTTTGATAGTACAGTATAGGATCCGTTATCCAGAAAGCCTGGGGTATTCTGGATAAGGGGTTTTTCCGTAATTCGGAACGTTTTACTGTATGTATAAAATTGGTATGCAATAATTTAATAAATAGCAGTGATATACATGAATAATATATATAAACACATTATTTATAGATTTCTTCATTTAATAAATTAATTACACAAAATAAAAAACTTTTTTTATTATAATTTTAAATTATAAATAATAATTGTAATAAAAAATAAATAAATAAACATACGTAAAATTTAATTTTGGGACTTTTGAGTAAAATTCTTTCATTTAGATTTTGCAAACATTTCTATGATAGTTTTTTGCGTATAGTGTGTCTCTTGTCTTATATATTAAAGCACAAAGGTATTTCCTTAAGACCAAAATCGCACGATCTGAGCATGCGCCGAAAGCTATTCCTTTCCCTAGATGCAATCGGAGACCAATAGCTGAAATTTGCACGCTTTGCTTTGAACCAATGAGAAGCAACCGAAGCAGGCTCTATTCCTTTCCGTAACCGTAAAGACGATCGTTCGTGTTTACTTTATCGCATCGAGCGACTGCTATCTTTCGTCGTTTCTTTTCAATTTGATTGTAAGTATTAGCTTAAAAAGTTCACAATTTCGTACTTTGAACGACAGGAAGTTATGTATAGATTCTTTTGTTTTATTTCATCCACTTTGTATAAAGCTTATTCTTTAGCAGGTGCCCTACGTTATTGTGTATAATTCCTTATCTTTTAGCATAGGAAACTGAATTTTTAAACTTTTTTTTTTCTGCATTGTGTAAATTACTTTGTTTATTTAAAATATTCCTGTATATAAATATTTAACCTTTCTTCTGCACTGTATCTATATGTTTATTTCAATGATGGTATTTATTTACTTTGCGCAGCTATTAAATTCGATTAATCAAAACTTTTAATGTTCGCATCATACTAAAAATTGACAAAACACTCGATTTTGTATATAAAGAAGTGTTTTAATTTTTTTTTTTCTTTTTTAACCTATGCAAGTTAATGATTCGGATCACTTACACGATTATACATGCTTTCAAAAGAAGCATAAAAAAAAAAAAAAAAATCTGTTGTTGTTCTGTAAACATGTAAATTGGTTGCTTGATAATTATAAATGTTTTATGTAATAAGTTTTTCATGTTAAATATGTTTTTGAAAGGAGTTTTTATTATAAATTACCGCTTATTTATTTAGTTTGGTTTTCAACTTTTATTTTAATGGTATGAATAAAGTTAGACTAAAATGATTATTTTATTTTATTTATTTTCGTATATTTATGTGAGTAGATAGTTCACTATGAACATTTATAAAACCAAAAAGTGATGGAAAATTAAGTTGTTAGTACATTTAAAAGGCCAGTTTGAAGTAACAAAATCAGGTAAACTATTAATTGTTACTGAATAGTAGTTCTAAAAATTTTATTGGTGGTTTGTCTATTTGAATTAGGCAAATTTTATTTCAATAAGAAATAAAAATTTAACCAGAAAAAAGATTTAAAAGTAAAAAATTAAAATTAAAAACAGAATTTCCAATGCTAAAAAAAAGATGAATTATACATAATATTGTAGAACTCATGCAAAAGTGTATACTTTACACAAAGTGAAAGAAAAGGGAAAAAAATATATATTACACACCTTGCTGTTTTCCAGAAAAGGAAATTATGAACCTTTAAGCCAATACTTGCGACCAAATTGGAAAAAATTGTCGTAATTCATTCATACATTAGTTGCTTTTTCACATATTTTCTTACATATAATTTTTTTACGTAATTTATATGTTTTAAAGTCTCCTTAGTCATCTTTTTCAAAGATTGGATAATATGTATGTATTGGTCGAAAAAGGGTGGGGGGGGGGATTTTCTGTCTGTCACATCACAAAAAAATATTATAATTACAATTAAACCCAACCAAAATATCTATCAAATAATTCGTAAGCAACAAAAATCCCCTCCCCTCCCTTCGAGATCGCAGGTATGCACAAAATCCTGTTTACATACAGGGTGCTGATGATCAAGGGTGTCACCTCGCGAAAACGGCTACACCAACTTCAAATATCAAAAGCTTTAAAGAAAAGTTTAAACTTTAACTTCGATAAATAAACACTTTTAATATTAACTATATAATATACCTTTTATTAAATCTGCATGCAAGTAGGAGATTTCAGGGTTTTTACATGGTTGTTACTTTCACCTTTCGGTTTACAGTATGCATAATTGGTGGTAGTGGAATTCATGGGGTTGTTATATATCAGATATTTTTAAATAAATATTTCATAAATGTTTAACTTACTTTTTTTTTACTAAATAATATGAAAATTGCTAGAAATATCTTTAAAAAGTGACTGTGTCGAATTGACAAATCCATACAAAACCAGCGCACCCACTTTAAGCTTCATTTAAAAGAGTTATTATAAAACAATGGTTCTCGGCTGGTGTGCTATAAAAAGATTTCAGTTGTATTTTAAAATGTTTTTAAGACGTCAAATTTTGACGGGTACCAACTAGTTTAAATTAATATAGAAGCCGTTTCTAAATAATGCAACTACATACTTAAAAAACAAAGGATGAAAATATTTAAAATCTGAATTGAATTTAATACTCGAATCCTTATTTGATTGGGACTTTTCCTCTTTACGTATTTGTGAACTCTTAGTTTTTTTTTAAATAGTCTGCTTCTTATGCAAAATTCAAAGTAGTCTACCGTAAATGGTGATAATGTTTCATTTTATATCTGGAAGAAATAGCACTCTGCTCCTAATAAATCTCTTGTTATGGAAATTAATGAATGCATGTACAAGAAAGTCAGTATGCTCATTTAATTTTATACATTGTTAAAAAACAGACAATTTCATGTGTGATAAATTGTTCGTAATGAAGAAAAAGTTTCTAGTTAATGCTTAAAATTTACTGGGCGAATATTCCTGAAAACTTCAATTAAAAACTATTACTCGCACCTCAAAAAACACAAAAGTAGTGTTATATAAACCATCTAAGCCACAAAGCCATGTATTTCCAACTCTAACAATTATCAACAGTTTATTTCACACTTTCTCATTGTTAAACGGACAACTCAGATTTAAATGGAATTAACTGGAATGGATATGGCTTCCATGTACAATCTTTGGCACAAATAGGGCGATTAATCAGTGCATTATGCCAAAAAAATTAGTAAGTCTCATAGAAAAATAACTTTTAGATTTTGGAAACCCTAAACTACTGTTTTTCGTCAAATTTGATGCAAAAAAGAGCTTCTTTGAATGCAGTATACTGCTATCATTTTCATTGTGCATTTACACGCATTTTCATTCCAACACCACTATAATTAATATAAGGAATTTTATTATTCAGACAATATTATTAAAGGTTCTGTTATTAGATCTGTCAAAATTACCATATAGTAACCAAAAATTCTCAGTTTATGTATACATAATCAAAACAGAAAGTGCTCAACTAAATGTTATAACAAACTCAGATGTAAATGTAAAACCTTTACTTTCAACCGTTTCTGAGTTATGTGTGATACACAGAGCCTGATTTAGGCCGGGGCACTCTCTCACCGGAATATTTTTACAATTATTTTTTACTGGATATCACAGGAATTCCACGTTTTGACTAGGAAATTATTTTTATAAAAAATGAACGGTGTAAAACAATCGAATTTACTCATGATTATTAGACACCAGAATTCTTTTAAAATAATTTTAAATTAGAATTTTTTGTTTATTATGAGAGGAAAGTATTGCTTAAAAAATAATGGTGTAAGTGTATATAATGAGTGCCCCGGTCTAAATCAGTCCCTGGTGATACATACATACATACCAAACGTACATACAGACGTCATGCAAAAATTGTAAAACCGCAGATATCTCCAAAGAGGAAGAGCATGTCAGTATAAAAATTAGAGATGTACAACTCGATGTTATAATAGTTTTAAGCAGAGTAAATCCAAGTTAACGAAAAACTGCAAGAATTCCTAAATTTATAATGGTAATTAATTGCGAAATGAGTTTAATTTGTTGTTCCACCGGTTATTTTTTGTACACTAGGACTAATTAGACAGGGATTTACTACACTGGTCAAAAAAATTAAAGGATCAGCCCGTTTTCTCTTTCTCTTCTTTTGCACATAATTTTTAAACAAATAAACATATGAACATAAAATTTGGATGGCCTGTTCATTATCATATTATTAACCGAATCTTATGTAATTTTAGCATAAGAATAATTTTTAAGCTAATAAATATTCAGTTTTCTCTCAAAAGTAAGCTTTTAAAAAAATAAAAAAATTCAATAATTTTAGGAAAGAACACTTAATGAAAAGTGGTGTTAAGGATGCATTAGAGATAGGTAAAGACGCTCATACCTTGAAATGTTAAACTAAATCTCGATTTTTCTTTTTGTATTAACTTTTCTTTTTCTTTTATAATGAACTTTTTAAAAATATATAATTACTAATTTGTAAACTATACTCAGCACTAGAATAATAATGATGTCGAAAAATAATTGTATAATGAACATTTTATCCAATTTTCATGTTTGTATGCATATTTTTTAAAAAGTTATTCACATGCGAAAAGAAGAAGAAAAAAAAAAGAAACAGAAAATGAATGCAGGTAGAAAGATTTGGTTGTAATCTAACATAGGAACGCGTGTGCGTCTTTACCTATCTGTAAGGCATCCTTATGACCATTTTTCATTAAGTGTTCTTTCCTAAAATTATTGAAATTTTTCATTTTTTTTAAAGCTTACTTTTGAGAAAAAACTGAATATTTATTAGCTTAAAAATTATTCTTATGCTAAAATTACATAAGATTCGGTTAATAATATGATAATGAACAGGCCATCCAAATTTTATGTTCATATGTTTATTTGTTTAAAAATTATGTGCAAAAGAAGAGAAAGAGAAAACGGGCTGATCCTTTAATTTTTTTGACCAGTGTACTTAAATTGATTACCAACCTATACAAACGAAACACCCATGCCTGAATAGAGACTCAAACTGATACCTGCCCTTAAAGGTATCCATTCTTACCCAAAGCTTCGGGTAGGATATCGAAACGAAAGCGTCAAACATTTATTTCAAAGTTCTTATAATATTTTTGAAACTAAATATATTTTTAATGAGTACACAAAAGAATAAATTTTCACAAGAGGTCAATAAACAACAAGTACAAGTAACGAAAGATTTTTCAGAAATATTGAACAAGAATTACGACATCTTTCCCCAAGCCTACTCTATTTAAAAACAAAGATTTATAGATATAATATTTAAAATAATGAATTCGAGAGAAAATTGTGATTAACAAACACTGATATGACGGGTGAAAAGTTTAGTGGTGAAAATCATATTAAAAATAATATGTTGTGGCCACCACATGACTTTCTTCAATATTTTTCTATACAAATTCACTCAGTAAAGTAATTTATTAAAATTATTATTTATAAAAGTTATCTTTCACGAAGAAGGCAGAATATTTTCATTCTAGAGAAGTATAACACTAAATATCCTAAGAGAATCAATTTTATTCTCTATATGGTATCTTAAAAATATGTTTTTCTTTTCCTAAGATTTTTTTTTTTTTATTTTTTAGTTAAAAATGAAAAAAAAAAAAAAAAAAAAAAAAGATAACTTTATTTTAAATTATCACAGTTCGATAGTTCAATTATTCGTTTTAAATGTATTGACGAAATCTTTTGAAAGATATCCATAATTAAAAATTGCCCCCCCCCGGGGGGGAGAGGGGACTCCCCACTTCAGTGGAGAAGCAATGTTCTTACATATACAGTTTTTTTTTTTCAAGTTGACTATTACTATTATAAATAATTCTTTTTAAATCTATAATGATTCTTAAAAAATAATTAACTTTATACACATTTATACAAAATTTTGTCCTATTTGGCCATGTTAAAAATTTAGAAAAAGCGGGATGGCAACGCAACCTGTTGAACAATTTTCATTAAATGTTGATAGGCACTAATTTATGTCAAGGTGCGACTACATGTCCATCTGTATAAAATTCTGTGCCGTAGATCCTGAGATACAGTTGCCACAAAATTTTATCACACACACACAGACAGGCATTTTGTAAAAATGATCAAATCGTGTTCTGGACTAAAAAGTGTAAATCCATCGAAAACTCAGGATGGAATTTTTTTACAAAACCAATACTGTCTTCTGTTGAATATAGAATAAGGTAAAAAACAATAATGATGAACCAACTAACTGCATATTTCAATCGTGACGTTTATAATTTTAATAAAACTTTAAATATATATATATATTAATATTTTGCCTTAACTGTGTTTGAAAATCCGTTGACTGTTAGTTGCATCGCTCGCATATTTATTTTCGTATTTCAATATAAAACGACGAGATATGAATGATTCTTTCGATATGAATCATCCATGAGAGTTCCCACTTTACATGTGTTTGACATACATAAATAATCTGGTGTGTCATTCACACGACTTTATCTTACCCTGGAATTTAATACTATTAATACAAGGTAATATGTAATATAATGAGTAGTGTTACGTAAAGTAAACCGATGTTAAAACAATTCAAATTAGGCTTCGGAAGAGTTTTATATGATAATTAGTTCAGTGTGAGAGGGGTTACCGACCTCCTCAAAACCCCGCTTATTTACTGCACTTATATTTATATAGAACTTTAATCTGTTATTAAAATTAAAAGTTCACTTCAAATTATTCAGACACCTTTCAAACGCAACATTTCTTGAAATTTATCAGTCTTGATCAAACTTTTCCAGCAAAAAAATTACATTCATTTGAAAATACAACTTTTAGATCTCCTGAAATAATTCGTTTTTAAGTTACTCCAAGAGGCACAGACAAAGGTCAAACTTTAAAAAACTTGACTTTGGTGATCAGGAAGCCTCAAAACGTATAAATACACAAAAAACAAGCGATGAATATTTAGCTTAAAAACATACATTATTTATCATATGTCTATGAGCAATTCATTTCCATTTCTGAGCAGCTTTCCTGGACATGGTAAAATATTATAGTAAAACACTTCAGCCAACAACAGAAAAGAATGTTATCGCTTAAATATTTGCAACCCTGTATAACTTTTGAAGAATATGTACAAACCACATAATGCACCTAAATGTAATCCTATAGTAATAATATACAGCACATCCTGAAATACCTTTCCATCAATTTTCAGCTATTGTCGCACTATATTCTAGTTCCTTTGTGCAGCCCTGTAAATGAACTGGAAATAATTTCACTGCCATATTCTACATGAGGCATATTTTTATGCATATAAAAAATATATATTCGTTTCAATTGGTTTAGTGCAGTCTATAGATGTTAAACTCTACTAACCTGCAATTTCCCCATAGACGTAATGTATTTGAAATACTCTTGAGTATCCCTGTACACGAATTTGCTTCATCTCATCGAAAAGCTTAGTGTGGCATCCCTATATGATACACATTTAGAATACCACGTTTGGAAACCCTGCTACTATTTGTTCTTGAGATATGCTGGTAACAGACGACACACACATATACAGTCGGTAACAAAAGTATCCGAACACTAGCAAAAATTCCTATATAAAAAAAGTAGAGTTAATACTGTTTTGTTGAATATAATCCTTGTCGAATCATGTTCTTAGTCAGTCTAAAAACTTGATTCGACAAGGAATTATTTAACAAAACAGTATTAACTCTACTTTTTTTATATAGGAATTTTTGCTAGTGTTCGGATACTTTTGTTACCGACTGTACTCAGACAGACAGACACACAGACCATCCGCTAAAAACACGATTTTCGTATTTAGGGGACCTCAAAACGTGTAAATGTAACAAAAACTCTCTTTCGAAAATTTGACCCAAGAACAATACTTTCTTTAGCTTAGGGGTAAGAGAAAGCAAAAAATAAAAAATTTTAATCCGAGACTCTTGTTACATTAACTTATATTCCCCTTAATAAGGTTCGAAAACTATTTTAGACAACATTTTTTACGTAAATTTAAAAATTCCTTTCATGTAGGGGAGAGTGGGGTTGAATGGGACGCAGAATGAATGGGACAATAGCTAGATTTTTATGTTTTGCAAGCACCGAACACTTGACATTTTTTCTGATATATGGCAGTACTGAGGTCATTCATCAACTATAGTTTCAGAATTGTGCTATCCATAGAAGGGCAGAAAAAAATTATAGTGTGTTTTTCAGCTGGCAAAGTAAGTTTTACTGATTCAATTAGGTAGTGCATAAGACATTAACTTTTTGCTTAATGTTAATATAACTGTTATATGGTGGAAAGGCATCATCTTTTATTGTGTTTATGATATTCAAGAAGAATATTGGCAATTGTTCATTAAGCCTATTTCCTGTTTTATATGATCATGTAATGGTTAGGATGAATGGGACATTCCCCACTATGTGCTATTTTAAAATTGTACACACGAATTACATTAAAACAAATCTTAAATAGATTTTCGATATTTTTATAACCTGTAGTTCAGTAGTTATAACATGGAATCATAAAAGTAGCATAGATTTAGAGAAATATAGATTGAAATTAATTGTTCTGATTTTTGTTTATAAGAATTATGATTAAAAAAATTATAAGTTAGAATATTCAAAGCAACATAAATCAATATATAAAAAATTAAATAAATAAACTACTAATAATTTGATTAAAATCACAATTTCAATCAAGCTAATTAAATAAATCCTGGTGATTAATAATGTAATACAGAATAGAATGCTGATTTTTCCCGATCAGTCGGAAACAAACATTTATCTGGATAATTTGTACTCTATTATAATGATTTATCTCTTTCTAGTGTCTTATTTATTTATTTTATTTTTAGATTACATCACATTAGATTAAATTACCAATGTCCACTAGGAATAAATACTAAAAAAAGACTAAAATACTAAATTACCACCAGGAGCTGTGCGAACAAAAGGACTTTAGCCTTTTGATGTTAATTTGAGTTAATGTATCAGTTTATGTTAATTTCAGTAAATTCATAGTGTGTGATAAAATCACATAAACCAATTTAACTTTAAAAATTTATTTACTTTCCATTTTGTTTTCTTTTCTTTGTTAACTGCAGTCCTGTCCCATTCATCCCCATGGGTGTGGATGAATGGGACAATGCACATGCATGCAAAGAAAAATTTTTATTAATTAAAAATGATAACTTTTTAGTATGTTTATATGTAACTGATTACTAAAGTGTACTTATGAACAATGTTACAAAATTTTGAATTACATATGGTGAACGTTATCAGTAAAAAACATGAAACATGTCCCATTCATACCCACTATCCCCTATATATTTAGCTTAAACACCCCAAAGCAACAAAGTTAATAAATATAGTATCAGATAGCAATTTCCTAAATTTAGAACTCGTGTGCATTGTCGAGAAACTGATGATCAGTGTACGGGATATCACATTATTGACCATCCGTAAGTCCAACAAATACTGTTACTGTCAAAAGTATTCTGCATTTTTGAATTTACTATACAACATATATTAATTTTTAGCAATTAAAAAATAAATAAATAAATAAATAAATAAATAAATAAATAGTTTTTTTGGGGTCAGAAATTCGGAAGACAAAATCCCACCAAGAAGGGGTTAAACAATAAGTCTCTGTCTAACTAAATCTAATATGTAAAAAAAAAAAAAAAAAAAAGAAAGAAAGAAAGAAAGGACCGTAAATCGACAAACTATATTTAGTAAACGAGGAAAACTATCTTTACAGTCTGCAGCAAAATTATTGAAGCACACATCCACACTTTTCGTATATATTTTTTTAGTTTGATTGCTATTTTTTCCCATCATCTTACTATAAACTTTATCATCATCTTACCACCATCTTACTTATAAGCAATATAGGACTAAGATCATGACTCGACAAATATTTACTTAATAAAACAGTATTAGGTGTTCATCTTTAAAGTAGGAATTATTGCTAGTGCTTCAATAATCTTGCTGCCGACTGCATGTAGTTTAAATGATGAAATTTTTCAAATAATAGAATACCCATTTTAATAATGTTCTGTTATTAACTGCGTTGTTATTATTTCCATTAAATTTAAATTTCATAAAAACATATTATGTATTTTGCTGAAAATAATTCTGTTTTAAACGCAAAAGTCATAACGCGTTGTTCAGTAACGATGCAATTGTGAAATCAACACAAACAGTTATATGTTACCTTTTCCGTCAAATTTCTTAACTTTTTCTTTATGCTGTCGTTTCCTTTTTTTTTTTTTTTTTCGATGCAGGTAGTTTTCGGGGCGTAGTCGTGAAACAGCACGCTAGGTGCATCGATCTATTTGGAGAAGAACGTTCGATGATTCCAAATAGTCGAAAACTTTCCTACGAAAAGATTCTGAGAAGAAATCGAAAGAAGCGTAGTCAAATTCATCAAAGTGAGAGGGAATGTGAAGAAAATTTGTTGAAGTCTCGCTCGCATGGAGCATATTTACATTGCACGTTTGATAAGAGAAAAAGTATTAAAAACTAAAAATACTTAGAGAGTAAGGAGAATTATTTATATTCTTTAAGTTAAAAAAAATGTATTTTACATTTACTGAGCTTATTGTAAGTAGGAAACGAAAAATCTGTTTTAATAATAGTAGTATTAATAATATATATATATATATAAATGATAGATAACATAATAAAATTTAATCTTAAAATTTAGCAATTAATAGATCTAAAACAATACCAACAGACAAAAATATAGAACTGAATTTAACTAAGAGGAAAGACTGACACAAATTTTTTTTTGCGATTTAGATTAAGAACCAATAAGAGACAATATTAACTTAAAATACTTACGCCAACATGAATGATAATAAAAAAAGGACCATTAAACATGATGACAGAGAAAACAAATAATTAACCACAGAATATATATATATATGTATGTATATAAGTGTCTCATTTTTATACTTTTGCCTCAAAAGAGAAAAACAAAACAATCTTTCCTTATTCGTATTTAAACCTTCAAAAGGGTTCACCCAGTCCTTACTTTTCTGAACCCACTAGGGAGATTTTCTTCCTAAGATAAGAAAAATTCTTATTCTTCTTATATCTCAGGAAGATTTTTCAACGTTTTAGGAAAATTTAACTGATTGAAACACAATATAAATTTCTTTTGTTTAATTATTAGTTTGAGACCTCAAACACCAGAAAGTGGCGACAGTGAAGAATCATTGTTTGATATTTATTTATTGCGGGGGGGGGGGGGGGAAATCTGGTGTGGCATTCACACTGCTTTCTCTTGCCCTACATTACAACGCACATATTAAATTTTAAAATTCACAAAAAAAATGTATTTAGACATTTTTTGTGCACATTATGCAATACATGAAATTGGTTCCAATAACAGTTTTATATGACCTATATTTCTATGTGAAGGATGGGCGTGCTATCACCCCTGTCAACACTCCCTTTTATTATTGTCGTTAATTTTGTTAAATATTTAAGGCATTTATTAAAATTTATTTTTAATTATTTATTTTTAACTTATTCTACTAATTTTAAGTAGCCTTGTTTATTATCTCTAAATTACCACAAAAATTAGTGGTGTATTTAAATTTAAAAATAAAAAAGAAAAAGAAAAGAAAGAAGAATATATCGTGATACAATGCATTTCGACCCACTGCCAAACATAGCACTAAAATATCCAATTTATTTTGTGTTTGGCCACGCAAACGAAAGATAAATTCTTTTCATACCATATTTTGTGGTAAACGTACCTTTATACTTAGAGATAATGTTTATAGATTTCATCATGCAAAGATATTAAACTATACCTATCAGAAATTTTCCCACAGACGTCATCCGTGTGAATGTATCTCCCTGTAGAAGAACTATTTATGTGATTCTGGTAAAAAAAATTTCAAGTAGCACTCCCATATGATACAGTTTTAGAATGTCGATTTTGGATTTTATGCTAATATTTGTTCTTGATTTATGCAGCAAACTGACTCACATTCAGACGCATCACAAAATGAAATATATTTCTGTGTTTTTAAAGTTATTTCACTGTCAGTTTTAAATAGAATTATTTGATTGTTAACAAAAGAAATATTTTTAGTTAAGAATAATACGCGAAACTAACCATTGAATTTACCGAAAAAGAAGCTTCAATACAATCCAATTTATACTCCTGCTAAATGGAATATAAATTATAATTATACAAGAATAAAAAAATTATAAAACACGATTTTATTTCAAAATGTACTAAAAATTCTAATTTAGTTGATTTTGTTTTACAGGTATGCAAAACATTAGTTCAATGGGATAATAAGTAGACAATTTGAAAACATAGTTTTAAAAATTGAAAACAAATTTTGAACAGTAGTTAGGAGCCCAGTCTCATCACTCAGGCCTTCCCTAAGCCAGTTACAGTTTTAGCATGTACTGTCATCAGAATTACACATGCAAAATTTCAACTCAATCAGACGATAAGAAGGAGTTAAAATCCAAAAAGAAATTTTTAACTGGAGTTGAGGTGCAAGGCTCTCAGATACTCAATATAAATATTTTTAGAATTTCATAACTCCTTGAAATTGATATACATTATTCAGTTTCATTATGACTTGTTCACTATAATCAATATATATTTTGAAGATGCAGTAATAGATATTTCTTATAGAAAGAGGTATGATTAACTTTAATGATTTGTTTACAGGTTGACACAAAAACTTCGGAATTTATTAGAGCAAGTTTCTGGAATAGCAATTTTCAATTGGCTTATGCTTTTTTTCAAATTTCCCAAAGATCTTGAAAAATATTTATGGCTCATTATTATTGATGCTTTTATGATAAACACAATTGTACAATGATTTATAATTTATGACAAATGTATAATGTTTTGCATTTGTTTTTATGTTAAAAATAAATAAATAAAATATAAATAAAATATAAAATAAAATGTAACTTAATATTGATTTTAAAAGTGCAGCTTGAATTACATGAAATTGAACTGTTCGACAATTCAGTTAAAAATGACGCATTATAAAGTTTTTCTTTTAAATAAAATAGTAGAAAATGTTATATACCAAAATGATAATTCATGATATAACTATGGGATGCAAAAAATTCTAACTTTATTTACTCTTTAAATAATTTTATTTAAAATTACAAATCTACATGAGCAATTATTTTTTGGCCGTTATATATTTTCAATCTTTTCAAACAGTCAATAATTGTTAAATATTATTAATCCTAAGTAAAGAAACAAAATTTTTTGAATAGATATTTTTACAACTGAATATTACCTAAAACAATGATCTACGGACTTTAGATGAATGAACAGTCTTATAATAACTTACGAGCTGTAACGTATGTGATTCGTTTCGTTGTGTAGGCGTCGAATAATCGAAAAAGGTAACAGCAATTTAAATTTAGTTACGTAAAAAAATCTCAGTAAATTCCTCGCTGAGTATAAGAAAGATATGGTGCTATGAACATTCACTTTTCTAGAACCGATTAAAATAAAACATCAGTACATCCTATCTTACGATCGTTATTTCCGCAATAAAAAAAAAAAAAAAAAAAATTGCACTTTGGCATTTTATGAAACAAATTTTGAATCGTAATGCCCCACCTTATTCTTACAACTACCTACTTCAAAAAAATACTGATTCAAATATTGTCTCAAGAAAATAAATATTTTATTTTCATTTTATTTTTATTTTACATTTAGAGAACAATACGATAAAAGATTTTTAACTGTATTGATTTTAAAATTATTTGCAGGTTTTCGTGTAGCATAAAATTCACAGTGCCAAGGTATTTTAAGAAAAACGTCGCAAGAAAAATCAAATATTTGTCTAACCATTCTCGAAAATACCATTTTCGCATTGATGCAAAAGCTGTTTGATAACGAAGTTATTTCTGGAATTGAAAGGTTATTGATTTAAGTCTTCTTTTCATGCACTTCTCCAAGAATGCACACGACTATAGTTTTGGAGGAAGATAATCAGAGTTACTGAAGTCATGGAGTGACGCAAGAGAGGGGAGTTATAAGAATATTTTTAAGTTTTTCTCAAATTTAGAACAATTTGTAATTTATTCGATATACAATTATACAATATTTTTCTTTGATTATACGTAATTTGTATTATAAAAAGGTATTAGGCAACCGAAATGCAGGTTTTAACAAAAATGATTCAAACAGATGCGTCATATTTATTTAATGTACAATTATATAATATATTTTTTTAGATTATACACAAATTGTATTAAAAAAAGGATTAGGAACAAGAAATGCAAATTTTTAATACAAAATATTTCAGAGATGAGTCATACTTTTTGAGTTTGTATTTGAAGATAATTGTAAAATGACTGAAATGAATTAAAATGAAGTTTTGCCACCTTAATTTCATACTTTAGTTGAATTAAAAAAATCTAATTGTCGTGACGAAAAACTGTTTGCACTCCTGGATTAAAAAAAAATCGCCCCTTTCATTTGTACCGAATTTGTAACGAGCCACGTTATTTTTAAAGTAACTAAAATGAATTAAAATGAAGTGTTGCTATCTAAATTTCATACTTTAGTTAATTTCTAAAAAATCTAATTATCGTGTCGAAAAACTGTTTGCCCCTTCTGGATTCAGAAAGATTGCCCCTTTCATTTGGTACCGAATTTGTATTGAACCACATACTTTTTTAAAATTACTGAAATGAATTAAAATGAAGTGTTGTCACCTAAATTTCATACTTTAGTTAATTTTAAAAAGCTAATTATCATGTCGAAAAACTGTTTGTCTTCTGGATTCAGAAAGATCACCCCTTTCATTTGGTACCGAATTTGTAACGATAGGACTGATATTTCTAATTTACTTTGGTGTTAAACAAAACTGGTCTACAAAAACTCCAGATTGAAACTAATAGTCCTCTGTCCTAATAAAAATAAAACTTTAAAGGAAAAAGCAACGAGAATTTAGCATAAAATTTTTCTTAAATCCGTGAAAAAAAATAAAGAAAAAAAAATCGAAAATAATAAAGAAGTTAATTCTGTTGCTTTTAACGCAAATTTTGCATAATTTTACACTTGAAGCATTTTCTTCAGATGGAAATACAAATTAAAAGATAAGTTTTTGAGTGTTTCATTAAGATAGAATAATTCTGTGACATTTTCATTCATGCTTAAATACCAAGGGTGTAAAAAAAAAAAAAAGAAAAAGAAAAAACTTTTGTTTTAATCTTAGTAAAATAAATTCTACATGAAAAAAAAAAAGTGGAACCTTCGTTTCAAAAGCAGCAATTTTTAGAAACGAGCTCAAAAAAAAAAAAAAAGTTTTCGTGTAATGAAGTTTTCTAAGAAATTGAAGGCTTTGTCTAATTTTTTCTTCTGCGAAAGATAAATTTTAACCATTTAGCTCAGAAACAGGTTCGATGCTTTAAATAAAATATGTTTACATTCGAAATAAATTGTACTCGTTGCGAGTTTCTTTTTTATAGATACTTTTTCTCTTTAAAAAAAAATGTAATATTTACATACAAATATACATATTAATGTGGAAAAAAAAAAAAAAAAGAGTGCACTTCATGATTACATTTCATGATAATCGTAATCTTGAACATTTCAGCATCATACAATTTATTCCATTAAAGATATACTCTTCAAGTACAGCAATGTTGGTATTAATCTACATATATAAAAATTTAAATAAAAAATACTTTTTTTTTTAACAGTAAAAGCTTTTTATTGTGGAGCTCTAAAAATCAAAAAATAAAAATGTATTCTTGCAAAGATATGCTATGAAGAAATAAAAGTTTCAGAACTAAGAAAATTCTAGAGAAAAATATAGATATTTCTCTTTTACAAGAATAGAAAAGTTTTTAAATATTCAAAATATTTTAAAAAGCATTCGAGACCAATATTCTTAGTTATTAGTTTTTGTATAAATATTCGTTAAACCATAAATTTCAAAGGTTTTGAAAGTTTTTTAAAACATTTTGAATAACATTTCTCTAAAATTTTCTTAGTGCTGAAACTTTTATTTCTTTCTAACGTATCTTTGCAAGAATAAATTTATATTTCATGATTTTTAGAGCTTCACAATAAAAAGCTTCTACTGTTAAAAAATGTATTTTTACTTAACTTTTTATTTTGTGCTTTTTAGTTACAAAAGAAAAGAAAGAAAGAAAGCATCTAAAAAAAGTAATCGTAAATTCTTAGTACACTCTGTAGACATTGAAAGACTTTCTTTTATCATTTGACACCTTTTTAATTAATTACCTGCAAAAATTAACTCATAGGCCCTTGTAGGATCGAACCCACAACGCCGCAACCATCGAGTTATCAGCATGACGATGACGTTCAAACCAAAAGTCAAAGAACAGTGAAGAAAAATCATAGAACACGCAAGAAAAAATTAACAAATACATCTTCTAAAATAATATTGTTCTCAAATGCTTTTTAAAATATCATGAATATTTAAAAAAATTCATTTCTCTCTAAAGTAAAACATCTATCTTTATTTTCTTAAAACTTTTCTTATTCTTGAGACTTTTATTTTTTATAGCATGTCTCTGCCAGAATAAATTTTTATTTTATGATTTTTAGGGCTCCACGATAAAAAGTTTACAGTTTTTTTTTTTTTTTTTTTTTTTTAAATACTTAAATTTTTAGTTTGTCTGTTTCAGTAACTGAAAAAAAAACTTCTTAAAAATCTAATCAAAATTTCTTAATACGCTGTGCTGTCAATAGAAGATTTTCTTTTATCAGCTGACATCTTTTCAATTTATTATCTGAAAAAAAAAAAAAAAAAAAAAAAAAAAAGCAACACATCGGCCTTCGAGGACCGAACTCACAACCACCGCGATATTATTTGCTTTAACCAACTGAACTAACGAGTGATGAAATGCATTGCTTACATTTACATAAAAGCGGGGGCTCCTTGTTTTTCAGGGTGACACAAAGATGCGATGACAAGAATCCAATTTCAATAAAAAGCTCCTGAAAAAAAAAAAAAATATATATATATATATATATATATATATATATTATTTTATTTTATTTACTTTTATTTATTTATTTATTTTTTATTTTTTTATTTTTTGTTTTTTAATTAAACTTTTATTTTTTGTTTATATTAACTAGATAAAAAAGCTGTTTAACCCTTTCACTACCAATATAAACTGCCTTTGGGACCAGTGCTGCCAGATTGAGGGAATTCTTTGTATATGATATCTACCACTAAATTTTAAATGCCTAATAACTTCGAAGACTTCTTTGTTAGATGTTTTCGGAATGATTATACAACCGTTGCAATTAAAATTTATTGGTGGATATTCAATAAAAAAAATACCTCAATCTGGCAGCATTGCTTGGGACGTATATGTCCCAGTGGTAGTGAAAGGGTTAAAAACTGTTAAAAAAATTCTTAGGATACTGAATAAACAATGAAAAATTTTCTTTTATCTGGCACCTTTTTTATTAATTACCTGCAAAAGTTAACACATTGGCCCTTCCAGGATTGAACTTACGACTCTCGTGTTATCAACTTGACCCTCTAACCAACTGAGTCAACAAGAGACGAAATGATTTGCTTACATTTTCTTTAAAGAGCGTTGTTTTTACTTTCTTCTATCTTCAATAGAAGAAAGTATTGGATTCGTAAAAATTTTCGATTTCGGGTTTTTGATGGATTTACACGTTTTGAGAGCTGTAGAACACGATTTTACCATTTTTTAGAAAATGTCTGTCTGTCTGTCTGTCTGTGTGTGTGTGTGACAAAATTTTGTGGCAACTGTATCTCTGGTACTACTGCACAGAATTTCATACAAATTGGTATGTAGTTGCACCTTGACATAAATGAGTGCCTATCAACTTTTGGTAAAAATCGGCTTACTGGTTGCGTTGCCATACCGCTTTTTCTAAATTTTTAACAGGGTGATATAGGGCAAAAATTTTCAAGATGGGTATCTTTCGAAAGGTCTCGTCAGTACCTTTAAAACGAATGGTTGAACTATAAATCTGTGATAATTTAAAACAAAGTTATCTATTTTTTTTACTTTTCACAAAAAAAAACAGAAAAAAAATCTTTTTTTTTTTTTTTTTCTCCCCTTAATTTTATCAAACTCCCACGGTTTCCGTGTTCTGACAAACTTAAACTAATTTTTGCATTTTTCCCCCAATTTTGTCAAAGTCCCACGGTTTCCGTGTTTTGACAAACTTAGAATAATTTTCACATTTTACCCAAAATTTTGTCGAAGTCCCACTTTTTTTTTTTTTAATTATTGTTACTGAGTGAATTTGTATAGGAAAATATAGAAGAAAGTCTCGTGGTGGCCGCAACATACTAGTTTTAGCGTGACAGGAAGACGCGATAACAAAAACAATCCACTTTCAATAAAAAGCTTCTAAAATGAAATGTTAGTATGTGTGATGCCTACACATAGAATATATATATATATATATATATATATATATATATATATACTTCACCTAGAACGAATAAGCTGTCATTTTCTGAATCCCTAAACTATAAATATAGATTACCGAGCTATGCGTATAAGGTAAACGAATAATCTAGGTACTTGAAAGGATCAAGAATTTATAGTGTATACTTTTCTACATGGTGAAACAACATTATGAATATTATTAACCCTTTGTATTGCGAGAAATTCTCGCTTTATTTCCTAGAATTGGGTTATAATTATAATTGCTAAAAATCGCCTCCTGCGTTCACATTTATTTGCAGAGACTTTTAAATAAGTTTGACCTCGATAATATAGGCAAATGCTTTAGAATTATAATAGGGGTTTCTAGAACTCACAAAGGAGACTAGAATTTATAAGGATAAAATAAAACTATTTTACTTATTACTTACATAGAATTGGGTTATAATTGCTAAAATACGCCTCTTGTGTTCGCATTTGTTTGCAGAGATTTTTAAATAAGTTTGATTTTTCGGTAATATAGGCAAACGCTCTTGAATTCTAATAGGGATTTCTAGAATTCGCAAAGGGGACTAGAATTTATAAGGATGAAATGAAACTATTTTTAACTAGAGCCACAATTTAGTTTTTAGATGTCAGTCACAGTTTGTTTTTTTCTTTTTATTACAGTGAATAGACACAAAAACTATTACACCGATTTACGAGCTTTTTCATTGTTATTATTATTATTAATATTATTATTTAAAAATAATCTGCGTATTCGTAGTTAGATATAAAGCTGTTGAGATGTTCGATTTGACAAATAAAACGAAAGTTAGAACCTTTTTAATGTAATGGTTCTTGCTCCAATGTATATTATTTGAATAATACATTTACTATTGTCATTAATACTACTATCCATTTCCCAGAACCATAAATATTGGCATACAGTTATCATTCATTATGCCAAAATATGGAAAATAATCCAAGCACTTCTATTGACTATTTAAATTAAATTATTCCAATTAGTTAAAAATAAATTAAAAATAACCCTCATAAGAGCTTTGGAATTCTTAAATACTTATTAAGCAGCTGATGTCAATCATAATAATAATAATAATAATAATAATAATAATAAATACACGATCAATTATTTATTTATTCACATAAAAAGAAATATATTTACACGCGCCGTAAAACTGAAGTAAAATTGAAATAAAACTTCACGAAAAATTGAAATTGCACGGGCTAAAAAATTTTGTTATATAAAAAACTCAATGTCTATATGTGTGTTCTGTGTAAACTAAACAAGAAAGAAAAATCATGCAGATTGCATGGATGGAAACGTTTTCCAACTGTACTTAGTCGTTGAATCGTTTGACTTTCTACGTATTTATTTCAATGATGACACCTTAAAACATTTTCTTTTTAATTATTAAGAGGGGAAAAAATACGCCAAAATTAATTTAACAATTTATTTATTTATTTATTAAAAAAAAAAAAAAAAAAAAAAAAAAAAAAAAAAAAACCTCTATTATAGGTTGTTTTTATGCGGCCGTTAAGCAGTGATTGCCTTTGTAATAATTTATCTAAAAACAGCCAAAATCATTACAGCACTACCTACTATCCAAGAACGTTACATTTACGAAGCTATTAATATAATTAAATGCAAAAAATACAATAAAATCCAAAGAGGCTGCAATTTTGCCAATAATTTGGTACAATATTATAAAATAGCTAATAGTTTATTTCTGCTAATTCATGATGGTTTTTCTCCTGCAATAGACTCGTGTGATATTTCAATAGTTCCAGCTTCTCTTTATTTTTCTTAGCTCCTTGATCCAACCTTTCAAATTGACTTCGCTGATATTCACGTTATTAAAAGACTTAACTGTTGACCGTGAAAAGAAAAGATATTTAACTATTCATTGGAAACGAGTAATAAAAATCCCTGATGATGCTTTACTATTAAAGCCAAAACCTTCGGATAAATTTTTTTTTTACATCTTTTAAATAAAATTTAATTTTACGTGTATTTGAAGTGTTCTTAATATAATTAAAAACAGAAAGTCTACAAAAGAATATTTTGTTTTAGCTATCCGATAAAGAGTCTCATAAAAGCACTTTTATCTACATTTCTAAAGAGAAAGTCCAAAGGTTGTAGTTATGAAGAACCCTGTGCAACGTCTAAACTTTAAATACGCTAATTATGTCATTTTATAGTGAAATGGTCTTGCGAACCTTAAGATATATATATAAGTTTTGTTATGTTGTATGTAGCATACAAATATTAAATTACGCTTTAAAAATATACCTCTCATAGACCGCAATGCATCGAAAATATTTTGTAAATCTCTGACTGAAACCAGATGCGCAATTTACAACATTTCCACTAGATAACATAACTTAGCGAACTGGTATATCGAACTAATTTTAAGGCATTCTATTATAATATTAACGGAAATTAGAGCGCGGATGGACAGAATAACAGAGACTAATGTAAGCCCTAATCACTTTTGAAAATTGTTGGAAAGTTTTAAAAATCTTCACATAAAAGGAAATGTAGTTGAAAAATTTAAAATTTTAGATTTTATGTAGTATCTGAATATTTCTGTGTGGCTCTGTAAACCATATGCTAATCATACTGTAATAATATATATAATATAATAATATATATAATATATAATTATTTTCTAATAATATAGAAAATAATTTTTGTGCATTTGAAAAATAACTATTTCATTATGATTTGGGTCATATAAAGATATCCAATTTAGATTCATAAAAATGCATTTCATAAAGCGCAATGCATTAGCATTCTATAGGTTGTCACTGTACAGAAATCAGTCAGTCTATCTATATTATTTTTAACGGGAAACATGTCGTAGTAAACTAGAATAACATGCATCAGTTTTAAGAAATTCTGAAAATATTTTGCAGTGTGGGAAGACAGACAAGCCAAAGTCAGTTTTCAATTTTGTTAGAAAGTGTTAAAAACTAATAAATCCATTTGCGCCAGTTTTTCAGAAAATTATCTATGTTGTCGGGAATGGTTTTAAGCTTTGAAATATTCTACATCTGACCAGCAGAAAGAAAGTTAGGGGGCAAAATGTTTTTGTAATGCGAAATTTTTCAAGCCGCCATTTTGTTTCTTACATCAACCGTTCATCGTATTGGCCGTATCAGTTTGAAATTTTGTCAAAAAGATATTTTTTCCACTTTATTATAGAAAAGACATCTTTTAAGATGGAATTTTCTTTATTTTATTCCCTGTGCCTATCTTTCATTCTACAGAGTCTATCACTTTGAGATTTTGTCTAAAGTTTCCTCTGCCCTTTTATCTTAGTATTATCAATCTTTAACCATGATTTACTTTCACTAACGCATCTGGGATGTTGCAAGTGGAAAATATGCTACCGAATGCAGTGTATACCCCAATTGAGGCTAATGTGCGAATTCTTTTTTTTTCTGCGCGCCAGCAAGCCAGAACAGCAAGCCAGTTTAAGGCGCTGCCACAAGCATCCGAACGCTGCATATTGCGGGCAGAGAAGATGCTATTAAAGGCAACGACAACCCGTACCTAGTATTGGACAGAATTCATTGGAATTTCATTTCAGAATTATATTGTTTTAGATTTCATATTTATGAGGGATTCGTTTTAACATAATGAGGATTGAAGCCAGCGACATCCGCTAGTAATATTTACAATATGAGGTTGTTTTTCTTTTGTTTTTTTTTTTCCTTAGCTAATAATGATTATATTTTTGAATGACAAAGAAACATCGTCCCAAAAATTTGACCCAGTAAGAAATTTTGAAGCAACGGATTTACTGTAAATGAAACACCCAGATATTAAAAAGGAAAAGAGGAAAATTTAAAATAATATTTCTTAAAAAAAATTAAATTATAGAAAAATAGAAGAAAAACCTTGCATAATTATAGTGCATTTTTCAAAGTATTGGGTAGATTTATAGAAAAAGGAGAGTGTATCAGGGAATTTTACATTGAAAAAATTGTATACATAAGAGAAAGCAAGTAATCTATACATATAGAAGAGTACTTCCACTCACTCACTCACTCACTCACTCACTCACTCACTCACTCACTGACTCATCAACGTACAGCAAAATTTACTGGATCCACTGACTCGAAACTGGGTCAGATTATAGAACATATAGTGTAAGCACCCCGTAAGAAGCGATTTTGCGAAATTCGCCCCCCAATGGGGAGTAGGGGGCAAAATGTGATTTCGCAAAAACTTCCATATCTCAAAGGAAAAAACAGATATTCGTAAAATTTTTGTTTTAAAATATAGCTAACAGAAATATCTAAAAACTAATATCTGGAATTTTAGAAATTCAGTCCCCAAGGAGGAAATGGGGCAAAACGTGATTTCACATGCGCAAAACGTGGTTTTACATACTCCTATATATATATCAAACAAAAAAACAGATATACGTGAAATTTTTGCTCTAATTTATAGCTAATACAATTGCCTAAACACCTATTTCTAGAATTTTAGAAATTCAGCCCCAAGAGGGGGAGAGAGGGGCAAAACGTGATTTGAAATAATCCTTTATATCGCAAAAAGAAAAAAAGATATATGTGAGATTTTTGCTCTAAAATATAGCTCTCACAAATACATAAAAACTAATTCCTTTAATTTTAGAAATTTTTCCCTGGTGGGGCGGGAAAGGGGGGGTGGTCTATGGGAAAAAAAAAAATAGAAATACAGTTAGATCGTTCAAAATTTGTACAGATAGTTTTTATAAGCCTGCAAGTCGAATGAGGATATTTTCGAAAGTGTAAAGTTATTGAGAGGGTCAGAAAGGGGGTGGGGCGGAGGGGCAAAAAAATAAAAATAGAGTTAGACCATTCAAAATTGGTACATAGAGGTTTTTGATACTTATAAATCGATTGCGGTTATTTTCGAATTTGTAAAGTTATTAGGAGGGGTGGGAGGGCCAAAAAATAAAAATAGACTTAGGTCGTTCAAATTTGGTACATGGAGGTTTTTGATACCTATAAGTCGATTGCGAATATTTTTGAATTTGTAATATTATTAATATAGACGGTAAGGGGTATAAAGGGGCAAAAATATATAAATAAGAGTTAGAGCGCTGAAAATTAGTGTTGTTAGGTTTTGAGGCCCGATAAACATATTGCGGATATTTTCGAAAGTACAGAATTATTACGAGTGGCAGGAAGGGGGACGGGCGCAGTGGTAAAAAGAAAAAAATTCATATAGAATGTTAGAAATTAGTATTATTAGGTTTAAAAGCCCGAGAGGACGATTGCGAGCATTTTTAAAGTCTAAAATAATTTGGAGGGGCTGGAACAATAGGTGAAGGACTATGCGCGCCGTGCGCGCCTATATACGCTGCCGAAGGAAGTGGAGGCCCGGAGCGATTATTCCACCAATGGGATATTTTTTTTTTTTTTTTGTATTTTATATTTATGTTTTCCCCTTACGATAATATAGTCATTCATTAAGAGTGTTGAATATAAATGCGCGCGCGCAGCGCACAGTGGCCTGCGCTGCCGAAGGCAGTGGGGACCATGTGGGACATTTTTTCGAATCAGATTTTTTTTTCTTTTTTTTTTTTTCACATGATAAAAATTAATGCAATTTTGAGAATTCATTAACTATAGTGATTCATTTTAAAATAATGACCAGCGAAGCGGGCGTAGCCTGCTAGTAGTATGATAATTTACGATATGTCATTGAGATTTCCCTGTTGAAGCAAAAAATGTTTAGCGTATGTAACCCCTTATCATCTCACAAATCTTAGTAAATAAACAAAAAATATGTTAGAGTTATAAGCATATAAGAGGTTTTTCATAAAAAAGAACTTTGCTAAGTGGCTAAAATAATTGGATCTTTAAATTAATAACGCGGCATTTGAAAAACCCCTTAAGAAATATCAACTCTTGGAAAATATCTCAAATCTAGCTCGTTCTTTTTCGTATAATTTGCTTAATTTTTACTCTATTCAAATGCACTTTTGATAACAGTTGCCCAATATATATAGCTTTCGACCTGTACAATAATTTTTTTTTTATCTTTCGCACAAGCGCAGTCAAAACGTTTTTCATAAAAATGCTCACATTTCATAAGATATTTAAGATATTTGTATTCCGATTGTAGTATATTATTTTAAAAGTGCTTTTCCAACTTATATGAAAGTGGGAATAATTTTCTTAAAAACTCTGTGTATTATAAATAAAAAATAAGTTGATTTTTTTTTTTTTTTGGAGTTTTAAAATAAAAGTTTATATCTCCGTTATTTAATATATCGTCACACAAATTCATACACAAATTGAACTGGGTCTATGTTAACATATCCTAAAGTTACAGATCATTTCGTTCATTTAATGGTACAGGGTGATCACAAACATAATTAATTTTGCTCAATTTGTTACCAGCCCCCTAAATGTTGTCTTAAACCAATCTTCACTGAAAAGCATGAAGAAGACGAAGAAGTTCTTTAAATGCCTAATGTTTGAAAACATTTCATCACGAGATAAATTTTTAAATTGAATAAAACTGATTGTTTGTAAATCTTGCTAAACTTTTGAGCAGGATTGTGGATAACTCGAATTGAGAATTTACACTCCCGAGGTGTGTATTTATCCCGAATGGAAACTTTGGTCCTATATGTTTTTTCATTATTAAAAAACATATATCCTGATATATTATTACTATTATAAAAAAAAATAATCTTTTTAATTTCACCTTCATTGTGCGCGTTGATATTATATTGATATGAAATTTATCGCATATTGATATGAAAATTTGTCCTGTGCTGCCATACTAAAATTTCGTGGAAAAAACTGGTTTACTTATAGAGCGATATGCAGCAAAATTTAATATATCCCAAATTATATGAAAGTACAATTTACATATAAATTTTCATCGATTTCTCTGCTGCAGTTCTAGATCTAAAGCTCCCAGAAAAATTGTATCACACCCACAAACAGACAAATACCATTAAAAACTAGTATGTTGTGGCCACCACAAGACTTTCTTCTATATTTTCCTATACATATTAAATCAGTAACAATATTAAAAAAAAAAAAAAAAAACGATTTTTTTTTGTTGTTGTTGTTAAAAGTAAAAAAAATCGATAACTTTGTTTTAAATTATCACAGATTTAAAGTTCAACCATTCGTTTTAAAGGTATTGACGAGATCTTTCGAATGATACCCATCTTCAAAATTTACCCCCCCCCGGGGGGTACTTCCTCCCCCAGTAGGGAAGCGATGCCCCCTTATGCACAAATTTTTTATCCTAGTTACATACTGCTATTATCAATAATTCATATTAATTTTACAATCACAAGTTTAAAAAGTTTAAAATAACTCTTATTATGCACATTTATACGAAATTTTGTCCTATACTGCCATGTTAAAAATTTAGATAAAATGCGATCACAGCGCCACCTGTTGAGCTTTTGATCCCCAAATGTAATCAGCACCAGTTTATGTCGGGAACCAACTAAATACCAAGTTTGATCAAATTTCGTTAAAAAAAAAAAAAAAAAAAAAATCTGTTTTTTTTTCGTTAAAAGTAAAAAAAATCGATAACTTTGTTTTAAATTATCACAGATTTATGGTTCAACTATTCGTTTTAAAGGTATTGACGAGACCTTTCGAAAGATACCCATCTTGAAACTTTGCCCCCCCCCCCGGGGGGTACTTCCCCTCCCCAGTGGGGGGGGGGAACCGATGCCCCCACATGCACAAAAATTTTTTCCTAGTTAACTACTACTATTATCAACGAGATCTTTCGAAAGATACCCATTGTGAAAATTTACCCCCCCGGGAGGGGGTATTTCCCCCCTAGGGGGGAAGCGATGCCCCCCCATGCACAAAATTTTATTTCCTAGTTACCTACTACTATTATCAATAATTCATATTAATTTTACAATCAAAAGTTTAAAATAACTCTTATTATGCCCATTTATACGGAATTTTGTCCTATGCTGCCATGTTAAAAATTTGCATAAAATGCGATCACAGCGCCACCTGTTGAGCTATTGATCCCCAAATCTAATCAGCACCAGTTCATGTCAGGTGCAACTAAATACCAAGTTTGGTGAAATTTCATTCATTGGTTCGTGAGATACAGCGTCCACAAAAAAATGATACAGACAGACAGACAGACATTTTCTAAAAACTATTAATTCGTTAACATGTAAATCCATCAAAAAACGGAGGTCGAAAATTTTCGCGAATCCAATACTTTCTCTATATTACATATAGAAGAAAGTAAAAATTATCAAAGCCCGACCAAGAATTTCCAAAACGTTGAAAACTATCGAAAATTGGAAACTAAAAATTATTACGAACCTAATACTTTGTTCTTATGACCGTAGAAAAAGTAAAAATTTAAATTTAAACCATGCATTATCGTAAGGCATCAAATATTGAATTGTAGCTAATTGCCTAGGAATAAAGTTAAGGTTAATTCGAAAAAAATTAAATTAATATATATTCATATTAGACTTAGAATAATTAGTTGTTAAAATACATGAAGACGTCATCACAGGATAATTTAATTTGGTTAAAATTAATTCTTATTGGTCTATGTGGTACTCAGTGACATCAAATCTTATGTTACTCTGGCTGTTGTTGCGTTTAAAAAATTAATTTACTATATAAACTTTTTTATTGTTCAGTTCAGATTTTGTTATTCGATAATTCAGCAATTACTTTTCAGAACAGTTTGTAATAGAAATCACATAACATGCAATTTAATTAACGTTAGACAATCTCTCGCAAATTTTAAAATTGAAAAACAAAAGCTATAAAAATATTTAATCAGTTTCATATAAAATATCGCAGGTAAGTTTACAAAAAAAAAAAAAAAAAAGTCGTAGTGCATTAAAATGGTAAGTTACATTTGTTTCCCTACAGATGGCAACGTTGCTAAACAAGAAATTTTCGCGGGCAATAATTAAGTTCCATGGCTTCTCACGGTAGTGATTTTATTCGAATAGTTGCGACTGTTGCTGCGAGGTACAAGAATAAAATGTTGCGTCATCTATAAACTTACTCCAACATTTAAGTACTCCGAACAATACGTACCGTACTTTTGTGGGGAAAACGTTGCACGAGTATGAAGATTCACCGTGAAATATCGTAAGTGTATGACTATATGCAATGTCACTCCTGCCATTGTAAAATTGTGCCAGCAGTTCGAAAATGGTGAGCACATCAAACAGGAAGTAATGTAGCAGGAGGGGAGGGGGAATTATTCTTAGCAATCGCAGAGTGAGCATTACAAACAATTGCTCAGGAATTTAGAATATCTACTCGCAGAACTCGTTCTATCATCCGTCACCAGTCCGATTCTAAGCTGGCTCCAGAATCAAGGAGCGAGTTTGTATTCCTAGAGCACCACGATTAGTGCAACGCTCTGATTAATACCTCTAGCAACTGGAAGATTGTGTAAAGAAATAGTGTAATGTACGTGTGTCATTGTATTATAACGCACTTCTCAATAAAATGTTTTAAGACCTACATTCTTCGAGTGTACTTACTTTTTAAACGCCCAGTAATACATTTTTTACATAAAAATTTTTATCCTTTTTAAATAATGGCTTAATGTTAAGTAAGTATGGTAATACATAAAAGAAATTTTAAGGACTTAAATGATCCACATGATGGCATTAACAACAACAACATCAACAACAAGAAAAAATACATTTTTTAATTTAGATTTTTTAATTTATATTTATTTATTTATTTATTTATTTTTAACATTTGGTTTAGCCATGATTAATTACTTATATTGTAATATCTTTCTTGTAACATTAAAGTATAATTCTTCTAAGCATAAAATATGTTTCACATAAAATACTTTCAAGAAAATTATCTTTCAAAGTCAACAAATGCAATACATAATGCAACAATGTATCTGAAAAGATATATTATTGCACTAAACTATCATCCATTTTAAAAGAAAAATCGCAAAAATAAAATGTGGTAGAGAGTACTGCGAAAGAAAATTCGGAGAGAAATTTAACTGCTTAAAAGATGTTTAAAGAAAATAATCAAAAAGTTCTTTTTTCTTTTTCACCTAATCTCAACCGTAACTAGCATTTTAACATTCGCGTAATGAAAAATGAGATTTAGAAGAAAAAATGTCAGCACTTCATCATTCATTTTTGAATATACTTAATTGTTTTTCTATATTCGTAAAATTCTTATTTCGCGAAAATTTAAACTTTGCTTTTAATAATGTTAAAATGTTCAGATAGTTTCAAATCTTATTCAGAATTCAAAATCGTATTGAATTTATTTATTAAATATATATTTGCACAAATACTTGAGCTATTAGTTATATTAGTAATATACTAATGATACAAAATTATATAATGTGATCTTGTTCACGAAACAGAAACATTCTATATATCAAAAACTATATAACTATCTTTTATGCAGCTCGCAAATATTTGTACCAGTTTCAAATAAAAATGATTTTGATGACCATCGTAATTAAATTTTCCCTGGTAATGTCATGTAAAAAAAAAAAAAAAAAAAAAAAAAAAAAAAAATAGGACTGTAAGTTTGTATCTCAAAAACGGTTCTAACTATTTTTACTTTCTTCTATATGTAATACAGAGAAAGTATTGGATTCGTGAAAATTTTCGACCTCCGTTTTTTGATGGATTTTATATTGCAAAATAATGACTGCAAAATAATGCCTTAATTATATTGCAAAAAGTTCCTGGCGAAATAAAACTATATAAATCTATTGAAACTGTCGCTAATGTTGAAGGTACAATACACTACCCACAAGAATTTTTAAATTCCTTAAAACCATCTGGCCTACCACCACACGAATTGATGTTAAAGATTGGTATCCCCATCATGCTGTGAATAAATTTAAGTCCACCTGACATGTGTATTGGAACAAGACTGTTAATAAAAGACTTACGAGATAATTTAATTGTAGCGACCATTCTCACCGGGTCAGCAGCTGCACAACTAGTACATATTCCGCGTGTACCGATGATACGGACTGATTTACTTATAACTTTTAAACGTTTGAACTTTCCGGTACAAGTGTCGTTTGCCCTCACAATAAATAAGTCTCAGGGACAAACATTTTCGCTAGTGCGTGTAGACTTGAAAAAGGAGTGCTTTCCCCACGGATAATTATATGTTGGTTTATCACGAGTAGTATCACTTGAAAGCCAATATATTTTGCTACCAGAAAACAATCGAACATTAAACATAGTATACAGAGAAGCATTGATGTAATGTACTATTGTTAATCTTCATGGCTAAATAATTCATTAAAATTTACATTTAAAAAGCTATTTCATCCTACTTCCAGTTAAATGCATTAAGATTTTACGATAGTTGTTTTCTATTGTTTTATAGTAAAACTAATTAAAAAAACAAATTGTAAAATTATATTTTGACTTTTCAGTTAATAATATTGCATAACTATAACATAAATTGATATATTTGCTGATTTTTTATATGTTAATCCATCTTTAACTGAAATTTATTCAAACGTGCGAAGCCAGACGGGTCAGCTAGTATTTAAATAAATTACAAAATTTATCTAAAATTTCCGCAAATATTATTCTATTTTTTAAATTATGTGAAAGAAAATTCTATAAAAAGATATTAATTCTTCAACAGAATCTTAAATAAATTATTTAATCTTTTGAAATTTAATCTAATTGTGATCTTTTTTTTTTATTATTATTATTAATTCATAAATCATTTGCAGTTTCTTCAAGATTTAAGTTGCGAAATGAATTAAAATAAATAAGCTGGTGTGGCACTCTCGACTTTCTCTTATTCAATATTTGCATAATATAAAAATAGATTACATTTAAGGGGTTAAGTAATGTAGATGAATATAAAAACCCTTCTAATTAAAACAGTTTTATGTAACATATACAGAGCTGCCAACCTAATCCGGCAAATTGTTTGTACCGCCCCTTTTTCTACACCAATGTATTTTTAGAGTATTTGTTTTCTTAATTCATCGTAAATATATTTGAAGAGAATTACTCTAAATATTAAGTGGTGTAGAAAAAGGGGCGTTACTAACAATTTGCCGGATTAGGTTGGCAGCTCTGCATACATTTCTGTGTAAGCTGAGCTTCCACCCACCTTCCACAATTGAAGATAATACATAAATAATAAAAAAATAAAATTGTTATTAAATTTAAAAGTTCATTCTACATTATCCAGGCAAATTTCACCCAAACGTTTCTTTGAAACTTACCAATCTTGGTTAAAAATTTAAAATGATAACCTCATATGATTTTCCAATTAACAAATTTAAAATCTATGCAATTATTTGTTTTTATGTTATACTGATAACAGGCATAAACTAAGACCATTTGGTAAAAGCATGAGTTTTGTATACAAAGGACCTCAAAATGCATAATTGTAACAAAATGTAAATGTTGAAATTTCGACTTTAAATATTACTTTGACTACTTATGATAATATGAAAGTAAATGGTATTCATAGGCGGATTTCTTAAACTTGGTAAAATTTAATACAGCATTTCCATCAGTTACAAGCAATAGAAAAAAATATTTTCTTTTAATTTTAGGTAGCCTTGTTCATTGTCTATATACAGTGTGTTTTTAAATTTATCACAATAAGAAAATCATACGTACTTTCAGCAACTATCAGTTATAACCCTAATATATCTGTATTGTTTTTTCTTTTGTATGTGTGTGTGTGTAGTCCTGTAAGCAAAAAGTGGGTGATTTTTATGCCACAATCTAAGTGAAATTTAACTTTAAATATATGCAAAATATACGTTCATTTCATGCTGTTTAGTGCAATCAAAAATTGTTTCATTTTATTTAACAGAAATTTCACGCATAGGCGTAATGTATTTCAATTCTGTTGGTTGTCTTTGTACACGAAACATTTGTACAATTTCAACAAAAAGTTTTAGGCAACATTCCTATACAATACAAATTTAAAATAATGAGTTTAAACTTCCACCTATTATTTGTTCTTGACGTATGCTGATAACAAACTCAAAAACACACTTGTACACGCACACACAGATAGTGCTTTCTGTAGCGTTTGTGAATGAGAAAAATTAATTAAATTAAATTAAATTAAAGGATAAATAAATATTTAATTAAAAATTTTGAAAATTTTTGATTTTTTTACAGAATTTTTTTTGATGTATATATATAAAAACGAATGTCTGTCTGTCTGTTTGTCTTTATGCACTACTACACCATTCATCTAATCGCCATGAAATTTTGGAAAGTTGTTGAGTACACTCCCACGAAGGTTTCTGGCATGAAAAGTTTTTAAATATCGGCAAAACGGGGGGGGGGGGGGGGGCAAAACGGGATAAAAACATATTTTTCACGTTTCCTTTATTTCTCAATGAAAAAATAAATATTCAAAAGGTTCTAACTTCAAAATATTACAAATATAAATATCTAAAACAAATTTCGCCCTCGAGGGGAGAAGGGGGAAAAAATATTTTTTGTATTTCCCTCCATTTTATGCATTACTACAGCATTCATCTTATTGCCATGAAACTTTGGGATGTTGTTGAGTACACTCCCGCAAAGGTTTCTGGTATATTTTTTTTAATTTCGCCCCCCTATGGTGGTGGTGGTGTGGTGGTGAAGGCATTAAAACATATTTTTCACATTTCCTTTATTTCTCACTCATTTGTTTCATTCATTTATTTCATCATGAGTTTAATCGTTTTCAATTCTCATAAACATTCAAATACTAAATTTTTTTTTAAACATTTTTTTTTTTCCGCTGTGGTCGAACAGCGTGTTCAGCACTGAAATTGTCGTTGAATTTGCAAACCACTGAGACGTCAACATGCAATATCATCAAAAACTCCGGAATGGGCAAAGTTCTTCAAAAATGTGAACTTATCATATGGGACAAATGCACAATGGCTCACAAAAAAGCATTGAAAGTACTTGATCTACACTGCAAGATTTGAGGGGAAATGGACAGGCCTTCGATAGAGCATTCATTTTATTGTCTGGTAATTTTTGGCAAATTCTGCCAGTTATACCACGTTCAACGCACCCACTGATGAACTTAATGCATGTCTCAAATCGTCAGTTCTATGGCGACATGTAAAGAAATTGATTTTGAAATCCAATATGTATGTTCAACTACAAGATGATGCATCCGCCGAACGTTTCGCAAAACAATTGCTGGATATTGGAAATAGGAAGATGGCAGTCAACAGATCTACACAATGTATCACATTACCAACGAACTTTTGTAAGATGACATCAACCAAAGGCGAATTAATTCAAAAGGTTTTCCCAAATATCTCGCAGAATTACAAAAATCATCAGTGGCTCAGTGCACGTGCTATGTTAGCAGCTACGAAGAACGACGTCAACGTCATACATTTCAGTATTTAAAACGGAATACTAGGCGAAGCAAAAACGTATAAATCCTTCGATACTGTAATGAATCAAGACGAAGTTGTCAATTACCCAACGGTATTCTTAAATTCACTGAATTTGCCAGATATGTCACCGCACATTTTAACATTGAAAATTGGCGTGCCTATCATTCTTCTCTGAAACGTCAATTTACCACGACTTTGCAATGGTACAAGACATTCGGTGAAAAAGGTGATGAACAATGTCATCGAAGATACAATTTTGAATAGGAAATTCAAGGGGGGAGATGTACTGTTACCACGCGTTCCAGTCATACCAACAGATATGTAATTTGAATTGAAACGTTTACAGTTTCCGGTGCGACTCGCTTTTGCAATGACCATCAACAAAACATAAGGACAATCGCTGCAAGTGTGTGGAATAGATTTGGAGAATCCGTGCTTCTCACATGGTCAACTGTATGTGGCCTGCTCACGCGTCGGAAAACCTTCTGATTTATTCGTGTACGCACCAGATGGAAAAACAAAAAATATCATGTATCCACAAGCACTCGAAAAAATAAACAAAATTAAAATGACACTTTGAAATGTTTTCCATATGAAAATGAATAAGTTTCAACAAAAATGATACAATGCAAATTGAATGTTATCATAACGAGTTTCCTTGAATTTCTTTTTTTCTGAGATCGCAGCAACGCGCGACGAGTAAGCTAGTTTTTAATAAAAATTAAATACAATTCATGGTTTTCACTCCCAAAATGCTAATAAAATAATTATCAGACAGCTCTGAAAAAATAATTTTTTTTTTCAAACAATGAATTTTTGTGAGTATGCTATATATTTACAATTGTACGTACGTATTCATATCGATATATAGATGTATATAATTTTCTTAGAAAAAATAAAATTAAATTAATAGTTCAGCATTAAATTTACCGTTGTAAAAATGACTTTAAATTTAATTCTAAAAAATGAAACTACATTTGAAACATTTTTAGATTAAATTCTTTTTTATGTAAACTGAAACCATCAATTTATTCTTAAATTCAAACTCGAAATAGTAAAAGCACTTTAACATTTTTACAATCAAAAAGAAAAACCTGAAACCCAGTTATAAAGCAAAATTAAGTTTGGGAGAAAACTTTGTTTGCAAGATTGACAGAAACTTTCTCAGAAAACAAAGAAAATTCATAGTAGCTTTCTTAATTTAATTTAGAAAGTGCGAACGCTTTTGTCGTTTTTGGAGATTTATGGTAAGGCCATGCACATTTTCAAAAGAAAAGTTCTAATACAGTAGATATTTATAACACAACACTTATTATTATTTTTTTTTTACAAATATATTAATCTTTTATCATATAATGGTTATAAATGAATACTTCTTCGATTATTATCATCAACACATTAATCTGCTCAAATCCTAGTGTGAAACACATGCACACACGCACATACAAACGATAATTAAATAATTAATTAATCACTTTTTAAAAATACAATGGAATTTTGTGTATAATAGTTTTTTTTTCAATTGATTTATTTACTAAAAGAAATCTTGTTATTTCTCCTGCTGTTTTAAAGCAACATACTAAATTAAAATAATGTTTTCTAAAGTATTTTTGAACGTTTATAGTCCATGGTGCATTAAAATATTTGGCGTATGTATAGGATGTTTGCAAACCTTAACCCTGTGTTTAATTTCTTTAATATTTATCTTAATCATGTATAATGAATAACAAAGATGCATAAATAAAGTACAAAATTGTATAAATTGATCAAAAAGTTCTAGAAGATTCATTTTAAAATATTAAAAGAATTAATTTTTTATACGTTCCCAACACAATAAATTTTTCAGTGAGTAAAAGTGCCTCATAGATTAATAATGTTGCGCACAAAATTTCAACATTGTATCATAAGATGTCTTGCAAATATCTTTAAGCAAGGTAGTTGGGGAAAATAGTCATAAATTAATATATAAATGTGTTTATTTATTTATATGAACATTATTTTGATTTACGAATAATTCCTGAAACACGATTCTGTTCGTTTTTTCTATCGGAAAAATTTTGTTTCCACACTGAAATAGGCTTTACGTCAACTTTAATTTTGTCATATGTCTGGAACCTTTATTTATTTTTTTTTTTTGCTTTTATAATGTAGACATTTTATTCTTCATTTTATTAATGTATGGGGCATATTTTTATTACTGGAAATTATTTTCCATGTGAGCTGTATAAAAATTTAAATTTCAGATTTCTCGAAATTTAATATATTGAAATATTAATAAACTTCATTGAAGTCTGGATGTTTTTTTCTTTAAACTTGTAACTTATCATACATTGCTTGATTATATTTTTTATAATACAATACTTGATATATCCCGGACTCATATGAAAAAAAAAAAAAAAAAAAAAAAATGTTATATAATAAGGATAAAAAAGACGACAAAATTTAATAATTATAAAGAACTAAATAAAATTAATATTTAAATTAAAATTCTAATAAAAAAGAAAAATCATGAATAATACGTAACTTCTAATCCAATAATGTGATTTACGAAATTTCAGCATTGTATTATAGTAAAAATACTAAGAAATATGTTTTAATAAGGCTAATGACGAATTAGTCGCATATAAGATCTAAACAGTTTAGTTTATTTGTGTCATAATGTTTATCGTAATCACCAAGTTTCTAGTTTAAAAAGTTTCCAAAACTGATCGCTATTTTTCATTCTTTTTCACTCCATTTCAGTGAGTTGAGCAACTTTTAAATATTCTAGTGAATATTAATATGTACGCAGAATTTTCAAACCAATATCAGCTCAAGCAGCTTTCAATTAACCTAGCATATCCTCCTCGTTTATAAAACCTAATTTCATTCCTTTTAATGAGACTAGGCAACTTTTTAATAGCGTAGTGAATATGAATTTGAATAAAGAATATTCATAACAAATATCAGGTTTCTAGCTCAAGCGAATTTGAAAATTGATCAGCATATAAGCACATTTTACTCCATTTATAACTTCCTTAAAGAAGTTCAGCAAATTTTTAATTGTGTATGGTGAATATGAATTTGAGTGAAATCCCCCCCCCTCCCCACCAAATAAAAAGTTCTTAACCCTTTGCGGCGCAAGACAATTCGGATCATTTAAATTATACTGCCACCGGAATTCATGAACTAAATTAAACTAAAAGAAATTTTAATTTTTAAGGTTAAAAAAACCGGACTTTTCTGATATGTTATAAACGTGAATTTTTGCTAAAAAATTTCCGGGATGAATTTTTGTAGCTGGATCTTAAATTTTGCGTCCTCGCAGCGAGGACGCCGCGCGTTAAGGGGTTAAATCAAGTTGCTTCCAAATTGCACAGAATACATTCCTCTTTGTTTTTTGTTTTTTTTTTTTTTCTCTCTTTTAATCCCCGATTTTAACCTTTTTTAAAAGAATCGAAGGATTATTTTCACAACTTAGTAAATATTAACTTGAATGAAGAATTTTTATAGCAAATATCAAGGCACTATAGGTTTCCAAATTTCACAACATGCCCCTTCATTTCACTCCATTTTAAATCCATCTCCAATCTCCGTTTGAAAGAGATTGGAAAATTTTCAAATAGCGTAGTTAATATGAACTTGAACACTGTAAAAAATAGGTTCTTAAAAATAAGTATATATTGTCTCAAAATAGCCCCGAAACAATATATACTTAAATTTGAAAACCCATGTACTCATTTTTGAGTACATTGACATGTCAAACATGGGGATATTGGGATTCTTATTGGTCAACTCCATTTTTGAGAATGTCAATATACTCAAATATGATTACATGAGTGTTCAAATTTAAGTATATATTGTTTCGGGGCTATTTTGAGACAATATATACTTATTTTTAAGAAACTATTTTTTACAGTGAATGGAGATATTTCTTACCAAATATCATACTTTAAGTTAAGTGGTATGTTCGTACTCCATTTAAAACAAGTTAGCTTTTTTTTTTTTTTTTTTTTTTTTTTTTAAGTGCAGCGAGCATAAACTTGACTACAGACTTTCTTTACTAAATTCTTGGCTCAAGCAGTTCACAAATTGTTCAGTATATTCTTTTTTTTTTTTTTAATACATAAAAACTAATTGACACAGATTGACTCTGCTCAATGCTTAGTCCCTACTTTAATTTTTTACGATAGGGCATACTATATTCATGTTAAGAGAAATTAATTCATTCAACCACTCTACACGGTATCAGATTCAGATGGACCCTCCTAGTATGGCTACCCCTTTTTCCAATTCGATACTTTGATCTTAATCAAATTTGTTAAATCATTTTATTACTTCCATAGCTTAGTTTTCCTGCATTTTTGTACTATTTACAATATAATAATCCTGATAATTCAATTTTATACGAAATATTGCCCTATCCTGCTAAGTTAAGAATATTCCAAATTTTGAATAACTCAGAAAATTTTCAAATTGGACTATTTATAGTTAATGAATTTCAAGCCGACATCATGAAAATTATTTTTTAAATGATCTGACATCTTTACAATAAAAGTATTCCTCACAATGTTCGTTTAAGCGGTATTTAATCCTTTCTCCAATGTTAAGAAAATAAGAAATTTCGAGAAACTTATGAAGTTTTCAAATTAGTATGTTTAAGATAAATAAAATTCTTGCCAGTATCGTAAGTGATATTTAAAAGCTGCTCTGAATTATTTACGACCATTTGTTCTTAAGATGATAGCTACAAAGACTAACAAATTAGGTACCTAACTAACAAACTAACTGAAAACTGAAATTATGCCAAATGCATGATGTGCATACAATTAAAAAGATGTAAACACTGATCAGATCCTTTTTCTTAAAATCTGCCAAAATAAGAAATAAAGAGAAATGAGAGGGACTAAAGAAATAAATTGTATATTATTTTTTAAAAATCTGATGCATATATAGACCTGCCAATTATGCTAGTTTATCTGTAATAGCGTTAGGTCCCGCCTTTTTTTCATACCAGCATATTTGTAGAGTAATAATCTTCTTACTTAATCGTGGGTACATATTGCTGAATATTACTTTGCAAATTTACTGGTGTGTAAAAAAGGCAGGGCCTAACGCTATTCCGGATAAATTAGCATAATTGGCAGGTCTACATATAAAAATCTTTGGTTGAAGTTATTTATATCTTCAAGGGAAATATAAATTAAAAAGATTTTTTTCAAGGCTATATTTTACATAAATATAATGTTTCTCAGACATGTAAATTTATTCTTGCTTAAACACTATTGAAGCAAAAATTTAACTTTCGTTCTTTCTTTTGCAAAATATATTCAACATTAAAAAATAAGCAGAACGCTTTACTTACGATGCGCACATTCCTGATGAGACGATTAAGAAAAAATAAATAAATAAAAATAAAAACTATTCATAATAAAGTTTTCTGAAACATTGAAGTATCTTTCTAATTTTTCTTTAAATTTTTTTTTTATTTAGTCTGCAAAATGAACGGTGATTTAAAATGTAAAATATAAAAATTGTAGCATGAGACGACTGTTTTGTTTTTCAGTGGGTTTTGTTCTTTAAAAGATAAATAAGATTCCTGCACAAACCGATATTTCCGTAGAATTAGTAAAATAGTTAAAGATATTTAGAGAAATATTATATTTATGAATATTAACTAGTTTCAGTATTTGGGCATTCCATATTTTAGTTTCCTGTTGATAAATAAGATTAATAAAAAATTCTTATAACGTTCTTGTTCCTAAAATGTGTTTTAATATTTAAAAAGAAAATCTTCTTAATAACAAAAGCCTTGATTTTACAAAGGTAACGGTGGAAACTGATGTCATAGCTGCTAGAACCTAGAACAATGTGTTGAAATAAATAAATCCATGTTTCAAGACAGTCGAATAATTAATAGGAGTTTAATTGAACCCGTTAGTAGCCGCTAGTTGGTCGATTTGCCGCCCATCCTTTCAGTTTTTATTCAACAGCCACCAACTATTTTTAGAAGTGGCATTTGATATACATAAAAGGCGAATCGACTCGAATAATCGTCGATTATGTATATCAAATGCCACTTCTAAAAGTTTTTGGTGGCTGTGGAATAAACACTGAAGAAATGGGCGGCGAATCGACCAACTAGCGACTACTAACGGGTTAACAGAAGAAAGACGTCACACCTGCAACAGTACACAATAAATAAATAAATAAATAAATAAATAAAATAAAATAAAATTTTGTCCATGAATTTAAGCGAATAAAATAAAATAAAATATAATATAATTAAAAATAATAATAATAAGGAAAACACTAATAATTTGTGTTATATAGGAAGAAGTATATTTGATATAATGTAAAAAAATATTATCATTATTTGTAAAATATCTTGCAAATCGGTGTTAAATGATTTAAACAGGCATGAAAAAAAAAAAAAAGTAATAAATATGGGATATTTAGAAATTATCCCTTCGACAAACAAACTAAGTGACGATTTCTATGAATTTGTGCTGAAGTTAATTTTCATAAATAATTAAACTTGAATTACATTCCACTACTGAAATTCCATTACGTTGATAATAAACGCACTCAAAATTTAAATAATATTTTTTTCATTATCGGCCTTTTATCACGACATTTGCCGCTGTTTATGATTTGGTGAATATGGCTTGGTGGGATAATATGCAAGCACGAAATTTGAAAATAAGTTCATTTCGAAATATTGACAGCTAGGTGGGTGGAGGCCGACTAGTACAACAAATAAATACAATAAGAATTGTGATATGAATTATGTAATAATGTAATGCAAGATGTCTATGAAAGATTCGACACATTCTGATATGTAAAAATTGATAATACAATAAAAACAGATTTCAGATAAATTTAATAAGTTTTATTGTTTTTGTCAATGTACTTCTCACATGTACAACATTCGTCGTACAGGGAATTCAAGATGGTTCCACCTTAGTAATGGAAGCATGTTGGCGTACACAGCAGTGTTTGCAGTTCTTGAATTATAAATGCTCGAAAATATTCTCCTGTAAATGCTTTCTTTTACAAATCTCCAAATAAAAATGTCAAGCAACATTATATCAGGTGAGAAAATAGACGTCGTTTAGCTTAAACGTGGACACCCTGTATATAATTTGTTTCACATAAAGTACATTCCTGTAGAATACATATAGTCCTTATAAAAGTCTCAACCAAATTTATAAATCAACTTGATTCTTTTTCAAAATGTTGGTAACTTGGAAAGAATCAATCTATCCTTCCAATGCAGCTGGAAAAACTTATTTTCTCTTTATCCTGTATATCTATCTATCTATCTATCTATCTATCTATCTATATATATATATATATATATATATAGAGAGAGAGAGAGAGAGAGAGAGAAAGAGTGAAACAGACCGTTCAGTAGTAATATAATATTATCAGTGCAAACGTTTGAAATTTAAAGATGATTTAATTTCAGTATTCAAACAATTATTCTGATCAAAAACGAAGACGACCCAAATCAAAACAAAAAAGAAATAAAGTAAAATCTAAATGAATTATAGCAAATTGGAATGAGAAAAAGCATTATTTGCATTCTAATGTTATCAAGGGCCTGGTAGAATGCAAATATGCTAAAAAATGGATGTTTTTCTGTCACAAAGAAAGCAAAAGCTAAGAATTTCTTTGTTGTCAGGCCCGAAACACCCATTGTAAATAAAACCAGAAAAAATTAAGATCAAAATAAAACTCATCACTACAAATGATAATCCAGTAACCATTTAAAAACGTAGATAAAAATAAACTCACCATTGCAAATATTAATCCAAAAATTACATAAAAAATTATTATTGAAAAAGAGGCAACTCGTAGTTTATAAAAAACGAGCCACATGTGAAATTTAACAAGCAGATATTAGTTAAAAGCACAGTTAGTCAGCTCAAAGTTAGCAGTGAACATGGAGTAAAATTAGAGAATTCACAAACCTAAACATCTTGAATCTTTACGTAAATTAGGATTCATATTAATTATAGTAACATGAATAGTGCTGCCATCTACAGTAATGTTATGAAAATAATGAAAAAAAAATTAAATAAATAAATAAATAAACAAAATAAAATAAAATGAATAAATAAAATGAATAAATAATAAAATAAAAAGAAATAAAATACATATAATGTCTGTACAAAATGGCCAGGAAGCATGGAGCAAAGGTAAAGAAGACATAAACCTATTCAAGCTAAAAAGAAAATTTTTTGTTTTGGATTCAGATATTCAATATAAATATTTGAATAGTGCTGCCATCTACGATTGTAATTTGCCACGAATATTGAAAGATAATGGGAATAAAAACTAAACATTTAATAATACCTAATTAAAAAAATATATTTATAAAGTGAAGAATTTAATGCCGTTATAAAATTTAGCAATTAATAGATACATAATACCAACAACACACACATAAAAGTTATTGCAATTCAATTTAAATGTTAGTACATGGTTTTTAGGATTTATTTACAGTACTAATTAATAGATAAATTCATTTTAAATCACTTACGCTAATGTTAATATTAAATACCATAACACTAAGGCCAACTAGGTGATATATACTGGGTATTCCAAAAGTCCCACACACCCCCTTCTAACTCGAAAATGAGTCGAAATTTAGAAAAATGGCGAAACATGTATTTAATGAATTCGAGAGGGACCTCTTTTGGTGAAAAAAGTTTGGGCCCGGGAGGGCTAGGGGGGGACGCTACGGAGGGCAACTTTAAAATTTCAAATGGGAAGGTATGTCTTGTGATACATCAATGGAAACGTCTCTTCAAGACAATTAATTTGATATAAATAGTTTCGCCCTACGATGATTATTTTAGAAGATACATGAATGTTTAGACTTTTGAAATGTGGATTTTATACTTATGTATCCCCTTTAATAATCACTGCATGACAAAACTATTTACACTAAATTCATTATCTTGAAGAAACGCTTCCAGGGATGTATCACAAGACATACTTTGCCCAAAAATGTTTGGGTCCGGCCAAGGGCTAGGTAGTGTGATACAACCCTAGAAACGTCTCTTTAAGACAATAAATTTGATATAAATAGTTTTGTCCTGCAGTGATTATTAAAGGGGATACATAAGTATAAAATCCGCATTTCAAAAGTCTAAAAACTTATGTATCTCCTTTAATAATCATTGAAAGACAAAACTATTTATATTAAATTAAAAACGTCATAAACAGACGTTTCCAGGGATGTATCACAAGACATACCTTCCTAATTGAAATTTTAAAGTTGCCCTCCCTTAGTTGCCCAGGCCCAAACTTTTTTCACCAAATGAGGTCCCTCTCGAATTCATTAAATACGTGTTTCGCCATTTTTCAAAATTTCGACTCATTTTTGAGTTAGGAGGGGGTGTGGGACTTTTGCAACACCCTGTACTACCTCTGTATAAAAACAAAATTACTTAGTAATCTGAGAGGGATGACTTTTTTAGGTTGATTTCTTTAGAAATCGACCTATTGCAATCGATTCGTTTATCTATCTATCTATCTATCTATAATGAAAATTTTGTCATCACGATAACTCCCGAAATAATACTCCAAATCGAACCAAATTTGGACAGTGAACTAATCTTATAAATATCTTGGATGAGTTCGTTAACCAAGTTGCTCCGACTTTTTGTTTTCAAGTGGCAGCCACTTGAAAATTTCAAACCCACAATGTAAAAAGCAGATTTAAAGCAATATTTGCTTGAATTTTGATGTAAATACAGGCCACATAAAGGTCTCAATAAAGTTTTATAATGAAGCTTATCCGCAATTTTTAATAAAGTGGCAGATATTTTAAGTTAAGCGGGGCCACTTGAAATCAGGCTACCACTTGAACATTTAAAATCACTATAACTTCCGAAATAATACTCCAAATCGAACCAAATTTGGACAGTGTCTTAACTTATTTTATAAATATCTTAGATGAGTTTGTTAACCAAGTTGCTCCACCATTTTGATTTCAAGTGGAGACCACTTGAAAATTTCAAATTCAAATTGTAAAAAGCGTAATCCGAATTTTTTAAAATTTTGATGTATACATAGTTTATACAAGTGTCTCAAAGAACTTTATTAATGAACTATATCCGCCATTTTTAATAAAGTGGCGGATATCTTAAGTTAAGCGGGACCACTTGAAATCAGGCTACCACTTGAAAATTTAAAACCACGATAACTTCCGAAATAATACTCCAAATGGAACCAAATTTGAACAGTGTCTTAGCTTATCTTATAAATATCTTAGATGTGTTTGTTAACCAAGTTGCTCCGCCATTTTGATTTCAAGTGGAGACCACTTGAAAATTTCAAATTCAAATTGTAAAAAAAGGAATTCCGAATTTGTTTGTAATTTGATGTAAATATAGACCACATAAGGGTCTTAATGATGTTTATTAATGAAATTTATCCGTCATTTTTAATAAAGTGGTAGATATCTTAAGTTAAGCGGGGCCACTTGAAATCACGCAACCACTTGAAAATTTAAAATCACAATAACTTCTGAAATAATACTCCAAATCGAACCAAATTTGGACAGTGTCTTAACTTATCTTATAAATAACTTAGATGAATTTGTTAACCAAGTTGCTCCGACATTTTGTTTTCAAGTGGAGACCACTTGAAAATTTCAAATTTAAATTGTAAAAAACATATTCCGAATTTTTTTTTAAATTTTGATGTATACATAGTTTATACAAGTGTCTCAAAGAACTTTATTAATGCACTATATCCGCCATTTTTAATAAAGTGGCGGATATCTTAAGTTAAGTGGGAAATCAGGCTTGAAATCAGGCTACCACTTGAAAATTTAAAACTACGATAACTTCCGAAATAATATTCCAAATGGAACCAAATTTGAACAGTGTCTTAACTTATCTTATAAATATCTTAGATGTGTTTGTTAACCAAGTTGCTCCGCCATTTTGATTTCAAGTGGAGACCACTTGAAAATTTAAATTGTAAAAAGCGTATTCCGAATTTGTTTCAATTTTGATGTAAATACAGACCACATAGGATCTCAATGAAGTTTATTAATGAACTATAACCGCCATTTTTAAGAAAGTGGCAGATATCTTAAATTAAGCGGTGCCACTTGAAATCAGGCTACCATTTGAAAATTTAAAATCATAATAACTTCTGAAATAATGCTCCAAATCGAACCAAATTTGGACAGTTTCTTAACTTATCTTATAAATATCTTAGATGAGTTTTTAAACCAAGTTGCTTCGCCATTTTGATTTCAAGTGGAGACCACTTGTAAATTTCAAATTCAAATTGTAAAAAGCGTATTCAGAATTTGTTTGAATTTTGATGTATACATAGATTACATAAGTGTCTCAATGAACTTTATCCGCCATTTTTAATAAAGTGGCGGATATCTTAAGTTAAGCGGGGCCACTTGAAATCAGGCTACCACTTCAAACTTTAAAATCATAATAACTTCTGAAATAATACTCCAAATGGAACCAAATTTAGACAGTGATATTATCATAAAATTATCTTGAATGTTTTCACTGGGCAACTTGTCCCGACATCTTGTTTGTAAGTTCCAGTCACTTGAAATCACATGGCCACTTGAAAATATGCCATCACGATAACTTTTAAAATACTAAACTGATTCAAATAAAAGTTGGATAGTGAACTTATCAGGGCTCGAAAAAACCCGGTTTTTTTTTTTTTTAAACCCAGCCTACCTGGGCCCAATGTCAAAAACCCGGGTTTTTTCGGGTTTTACAAGAGAAATCTGGGTTCCCAAGTTTTTTCAAATTTACATCTTTTACTCCTTTACATCTTTCAACTTTTACATCTTAATCTAACCATATAACATAACATGTAAATCTGAACTGTTCATTTTTCAATGAAATCACATGAAGGAAAACTGGAAAACACAATTTAATTTAAAAGTTAAATATTTCATACCTACTTATTAGTAATGTTGAATAGTCTATACAACTGCAGTTAAACTTCTTTCATTTCATATATTATTCTTTTAAAATGTTAATTATATATAAATAATAATATTAATTATATGCATATTCAATTATAATTTATCTATATACAAAATTCCGGTTTGAAAAAAATAAAACTTAAGCATTACACCCACGTGTTTTATTATATATAAATTGTAAAAAATTACAGAAGATTTGGTATTTTGTTAATCTAGAATTACTAAATAAAGCAATTTAACTAAAATTTTTTGTTATCAGTTTACAAAAAAATGTAACTTTATATATTTTATTGTATTAACTTTCTATAATTAGCAAAATATGCTATTAAAAAAAAATGGTTATATTATTTTATTAATTGTAATTTTTGAAATTTATTATAGCATTCTGCTTCATTTTAGAAAATTCTTTTTTCAAATAAAAATTGTGACACCTTAAAAAATAATAATAAATTATAAATGATTAATAATTAATTAATAAATAATTAAAAAATAATCATAAAAATTAATAGCCATCTTGTTTGAAATAAAAATTATGAATGAATATAATATATAGTAAATTATGAAAAAAATCCACTTTCTGGGTTTTTGAGTGGTTTTTTTTCAACTGGACCCACCCGAAAAAACCCCCCACTACGCTTTTTTTTCCCAAGTGGTTCCACCTGAAAATGTCTTACGACGATAATTTTTGAAATACTTATTTAATTTAAACTAGAACTGGACAATGAACTTATCATACAAATATATTAGATGATTTCGTTGGGCAAGTTGCTTCGCCATTTTGTTTCCAAGTCGCAGCCTTTTATACTGCCACTTGAAAATTTATCATAATAACTTTTGAAACACGGCACTTATTTGAACCACATGTGGACAAAGAACCTATGCTTCAAATATCTTGGATGTGTTTGCTGGGCAAATTGTTCCACTGTATTGTTTCCAAGTGGCGGTCACTTGAAAATTTGTTATCACAGTAACTTTTGAAATACTTAATCAATTCAAATCAAAGTTGAAAAATGGATTTATCATTCAAACAACAAAAATTTAGAAATTTCACGTAACTCGTGAACCAATCTTTGGTATATCTATAATAAATATTTTCTCGCCAAAAGTCGCCAAAAACGTCGCCATGGGGGAAAAGTCGCCAAATTTGGCGCCAAATCTATTACCTGCCTTATTGAATCGATTAATGCGTTTCTTAGGAAAAAATATGCTATTTTAATGCTAAAACAAACTAGAAATGCAGAAAACTAACATTTTATCAACTTACTAAGCCTCTTTAAAAGAATTTCTACCAAAAAAAAAATTTCAAAATTGCAACGACATCTTAGATGAGCAACTTTCTCTGCCATTTTGATCCAAGTGGCAGCCACTTTATTTTTCAACACGATGACTTTTAAGACTTTGAATTAATTCGAACTATATGTGTACAGTAGACTTATCTCACAAATGCATTTGATATATTTGTCAACTTAATCCATCATTTTTCTTCAAAGCGCCGTTCACTTGAAAATTTAATATTCACATAAAAAGGTATTTATGAACCGATTTGTATAAAACTCCATATGTGCATAACCTACATCAATATTTCTACCAAGTCCATTAATAATTTGTAGCCGACAATTTGAAACAAAATGACGCCTACTTGATAAGAAAAAAGAAATCAACCTACCCTTCCGAATAAGCCGGAAGGACTTGTTTTTTTTTTTTTTTTCAAACAGAGGAATTATTTTGATAATTTCCTGTACAAAATGAGGACGAACCAATTTGAATAATTAAAGTCCGTCTATGGTAATTTATTTTCTTTACTATTCCCGTGGAACATTCAGCGTTTCTGTAATTGTACAAAACTCCAAGCATGAATATGTTTTCCTTTGCCGAGAGAAAATCAACGAGTGAGTACATATGAACAACATTATCTCCTATATTATTAAAATGTGTACGCGTGTGTGTGTGTGTCTGTCTGTCTGTCTGTCTGTCTGTGAGAAACGGCTTGACGCAGCTAAGGCTCCGCCGCTAAAGGTCGCACGGACTTCGAACAGGTACCGTCGGACAGAGAATTTATCGCAGATCAGGGTTATCTAATTTGCTAAACGATGCGACCCTAATTAGCGGAGATATTAATTAAAACGTCGACCATTGTCTAACGAAAAATGACCCAGAATTCACGATTAAATGCTTAAAAAGCGACATTTTTACGGAAAAAGTGGAAAATAAATTAGAAATATCAGTCGTATCGTTACAAACAAGATATCATTGGAAAGGGTTTTTTTTTCTCAATCCGATGGTTTAAACGGCTTATCGATCGGACAATTAGATTTTTTAAAATTAACTAAACTATAAAAAAATGTTGGCAACGAATCACAAGAATGTTGTCTTTGCAGACATTAAGTCTACAGCAGTCTTCAACGGAAACACATATGGTATTTAATGGAGTCACGTGTTTCGTAGTGCGATTAAAAATTACAATTTTCTATTTTCTTCAATTTTTCAAATTTTACACATTTTATTTAGTATATATTATTTACACCACAAAACAAACTTGCATTTCAAATTTCATTGATTTTCGTCAATAAACAAAAGATTTACATTTTAATTGCAAATTAAATTTTATCTTTACACGCCGGACATTTTTGCAATATTCTAATACGCGTATTTCAATTTCTAATTACGATTGATTTATTTTTTATACATCATACGAAAGATATTTTGAAGTTCTTTTACATAATTCAAAGTTTTCAACAGATTTACACGTTTTGAGGTCTCCTGAATCAGTGTTCTTTCATGGCGCTGTAATATTTTCAAATTTCAATATTTCAATTTCTAATTATGATTAAATTATTTTTAATACATCATTTGAGAGATATTTTAAAGTTCTTTTATATTATCGAAAGTTTTCACCAGATTTACACGTTTTGAGGTGTCCCGAATGAGTTTTCTTTTGTATCTCAGATACTAATTATAATAATTTCATAAGTAATACATCATTAGAAAGCTTTTTTGATTTGGAATCGAACAGTGGAATACAGAAATTTCTACCGCCAGATGGCGCTGTAATTTTTTCAAATTTCAATATTTCAATTTCTAATTATAATTAAATTATTTTTAATGCATCACCCGAAAGATATTTTAAAGTTCTTTTAAATTATCGAAAGTTTTCACGAGATTTACACGTTTTGAGGTCTCCTGAATCAGTTTTCTCTTATGGTGCTGTATTATTTTCAAATTTCAATATTTCAATTTTTAATTATGATTAAATTTTTTTTTAATACATCATTCGAAAGATATTTTAAAGCTCTTTTATATTATCGCAAGTTTTCACCAGATTTACACGTTTTGAGGTGTCCTGAATTAGTTTTCTTTGTATCTCAGCTACTAATTAAAATAATTTCATAAGTAATACATCATTAGAAAGCGTTTTTGAATTGGAATGGAACAGTGGAATACAGAAATTTCTACCGACAGATGGCGCTGTAATATTTTCAAATTTCAATATTTCAATTTCTAATTATGATTAATTTATTTTTAATACATCATTCGAAAGATATTTTAAAGTTCTTTTAAATTATCGAAAGTTTTCACCAGATTTACACGTTTTGAGGTGTCCTGATTACGTTTTCCTTTGCATCTGAGCTAATTGAGTTAGACCGTTCAAAATTGGTATACGTAGGTTAATTAGGAGGGGCTGAAAAGGTGAGTAAGAGATAGGCGTGCATCGCGCGCGTATCCCCTTACTTGTGCGCGCAGCGCGCACGGGACAGCGCTGCCGAAGGCAGTGGGGACCCGGGCCGACTTTTTACCCAATTAGAAATGATTTTTTTAAAATTTCTTTTCTTAACACTAAAAATTACTCTTAGTGATTCATTAATTTTAGTGATTCATTTGAAAATACTGACCCGCTAGCGGGCGAAGCCAGCTAGTTTTCTATATAAAAGTAGTATTATCTTTAGCTTCAGCTGTATCTCATCAATAAACGCATAGGCATGTTAAAGAGGCTCATACCTCGGTGTTATGTAGTTCATTTGTTGTAGTACACACTTCTTAACATCCAAATATACTATAGAAAGAATTTTTTTCTTTAGAAATCCTTTTATCGTTAACATAGCTGCCAACTTTTCAGTTTTTGGCGGAAGTTTTCCGCTTTTCAAGTTAATCTTCCAGCTTTCGATTTTTAATTCATTTCTTCCGTTTTTTTTTTTTTTTTTTTTTTTTTTTTTTTAAGTCGTGCATATCGTTTGTTAATAAAAAGAAATCCCTTTAACCATCGCGATGAAACGTTTTACGAAAGCTTTTTGATTTTCAATCTTTCTCCATCCACCACATAAACATAAATCTTAGTATTCATTTTAAACATACTTTATGATATTCTAGAACGTATAAAAAAATAAAATTATTCAATATTTCTCGCTCATGTAATTATTTTTTACTCTTCCTCCCCCCACCCCTTTTTTTTTTTTTTTTTTTTAACAACTAGTGATTGCCGATTAATTGCTCTGCAGAAGCCATTTGTTTCCAAATCTTTCTCTATGTTTAAAATAAATGTCAATATTCATTTTAAACTTGCTTTATTAGATTTAAAAACATATAAAGATGTAGAATTATTTCTCACTTATTTAATAAATTTTTTCACCCCCTTCCATTCCCCTTTCCTTCCCTTAATAAAAGAATCAATGTTCAGAATAAAGTTGCGTTAAAGATTTTAGAACAAATAAAGTCATAGAAATGCTCAATATTTCTCATATATGTACTTATTTTTAGACTTTAATAATGAACTAATAATGAATTTGTTTTTCCCCAATAAATTTAAAATACGCACTGCATCACCAGCCATACACTGTTAAAAATGGTTTCTTAAAAATGAGCTAAATTGTCTGAAAATAGCTCCGAAACAATATATACTTAAATTTGATAACCCATGTACTCATTTTTGAGTATTATGACATGCTAAAAAATGGGGTTGACCAATAAGAATCCCAATATCCCCATGCTTCACTTGTCAATGTACTCAAAAATGAGTACATGGGTTTTCAAATTTAAGTATATATTGTTTCGGGGCTATTTTGAGACAATATGTACTTATTTTCAAGCACCTATTTTTTACAGTGTAGGTCTTATGCAAGATACATATCAATAGTTGAAAATGTAAGATAGGAAATGTACAATGTGGATTTTAAATGCATCACTGTGATTTTTTTTTTCCTTCACTGTTACAAACCTACCTTGGAATTTTTTAAAGGTTTTATTATTTTGTTAAAGTTTAAACTTCCTATAAAATATTAGATATTTTGTATTAAAAGTCAAAATTATCTTAAAATTGTTTAAAAATATAGTAGTTTTTAAATTTTCCTATTACAGGGTAAATATAGAAATCTTCTTTTTACTTCATATTTCCATGTAAAAATCTCCCTATTTTTAAAGCTGCAAAAATGACAGACGTGCGTTAATAATGGTAAAGGACGGAGAGGGGAAATTACTAACCAGTTACTCAAAATCATTTTATTTCATCGTCGTTTTTAATTTGTGATTTACCATGTCTATTGAATATTTTCTTGTATACACCCCGCGACAAAAAGATAGGTACAAAGGGTTTTTTCTTTGATTTTTCATAAAATAACATTATCTAAATTGTGCTTATCATTTAATATTATCATAAAATAACACTATTCCCGGACTAATTTTTGTTTTAAGACTACTTTAGAAAAATTTTAAGACAAAAATTTTTCTAATTTAAGACTACACACCGCGACAAAAAGATAGGAAGAAAGGTTTTTTTTTTTAATATGATTATTTTGAATATGAATATTTTGAATATTATTCAATTATTTAATACTAGCCGCCTTCGGCGACCAGCTGGTTCGCGATCCCTGAAAAATCTGACTTTACGAAACTCCCGCTCGGTGGCGTCTACGGCGCCTTTTCCCGTTTCAGGTCTAATAACAGCTTATTTATATATCGTGAAAATAGCTTATTGAAATCGCAGTAAATTCCCGTGAGGTAGCGCCTTCGGTGCCCTCTTCCCTTTTCAATATCTGAAACAGCCTGTTCGCTCACCATGTTATGATCTTTCAAATTTCTGACTTTAGCTAAGTCCCGCTCGGTGGCGCCTGCGGCGCCTTATCCCCGTTTTAGAACTTACAACACCTTCCCCGCTCATTAGAATTTGAAATATTGAAATTTTAAAATATTACAGCGCCATCTGGCGGTAGAAATTTCTGTAATATATTGTTCAATTCTAAATCAACAAAGCTTTCAAATGATGTATTACTTATGAAATTATTTTAATTAGTAGCTGAGATACAAAAGAAAACCTAATCAGGACACCTTAAAACGTGTAAATCAGGTGAAATCTCGAATTCCACTTTCGATAATATAAAAATGAAATTATACTAATTAGAAGCTGAAATACAAAGAGAATACAAACTTTTTTTTAAAGATTTGTGTCTGACTTATCTGTGGTTTTCTCCAAAACTTGCTTAATTCCGGGCTATATACCGTTAAAAATTATTAGTACGAAATGTGAGCGAAAATCTGAATTTGAAACTCTGTAAAATATAAAAGAATAAAAATTTTCTGGTTTTTCCGTAGTTTTCTCCGTAAGTTTCGTACAGAATTTGAACGGCTTATATCATTTTAATAGCCTGCAATAAAAATACTTTAAAATATCTTTTGAATGATGTATTATGTATTACAATAATGAATATCTTTGATATATTTTAGACTCAAAATGGCTAATCTATCAAGGGCGATTAACGATTTCTATTGAAATCCGTCTAAAATTTAAGAATTCCAAAACTTCTTTTTTACAACCGAATTCATAAAAAAAAAGGAAAAAAAAAAATCAATATTATTCTGTTAAAAGTAACTTTTGGTGTCATTAACAGATGAAATAAAAATGAATTTAAATAAATATAATATGTCTATTTATTTTATTTTTAAAGCTATACTTTAGATTTTTTAACTGCATACAGGTGAGCCATAATGACGGGCAATTTCGAAGTTCTGCTTTTGATCGATTTTAAATTGAAAAAATTCAAAAACTGCTTTTTTTATTTCCAATACTTTGTCACGTGTTCCAAAAACGAAAAGCAATTTTTTCCCGACCGGAAGAATATTTAGCCAGCATGTCTAGCACCTGGCACTGAAGAATCTTTGATAAATGAAATAACTGCCTGTTGCCAACTAAATTTCATACTTTAGTTTAAAAAAAATCCCCTTTCATTTGGTACCAAATTCGTAACGATCGGACTAATATTTCTAATTTATTTTCTATTTTTTCTGCTTTTAACTCCGTTAAAATATCTATTTTTATGCAATCGCGGTGAATTCTGAGTAATTGAGATCGCTTTTTGATTAGACATGGGTCTACATTTTAATTAATATCTCCGCAACTAATTAAAATTTTTAAATTCTGTTTTCACTATGCATTTGGGCAGGCTTCGGAGCGCCCGTATGTCAAATTTTGTACTTCTGCGTTCAATAGGGGCTGAACGTATAGATGCTCAGACAGACAGACAGACGGACAGACAGACAGAGAGACAGACAGACATCTTCCTTTATTATTATAGATGTTTTTGATATGATAATATTTTGTTATGATAATAAATGATCAGCACAATTTGGATAATGTTTTTTATGAAAAATTAAAAAAAAAAAAAAAAAAAAAAACCTTTGTTTCTATCTTTTTGTCGCGGAGTGTAGTCTTAAATTAGAAAAATTTTAGTCTTAAAACTTTTCTAAATTAGTCTTAAAACAAAAATTAGTCCGGGAATAGTGTTATTTTATGATAATAATAAATTATAAGCACAATTTCGATAATGTTATTTTATGAAAAATCAAAGATCAAAGTACAAATCCCTTTGTACCTATCTTTTTGTCGCGGGGTGTAAATCAAAGCGATTGTCACAGAAGCAGAGCTTCCATATTTCCACTTGGTGAGAACTTCTTTTATTGGTTATTTATTAAATTGTATAATGTATTACTATTATTATTATTATTTTACAGACAACATATAACAGACAACATATATACAGACAGTATATAAACAACCAATTATATTATATTAAAAAAAAAAAAAAAATTGCACAGTTGAACTAAACTTTCTTCTAATTAAAAAAAAAAAAAAAAAAAGAAGAAGAAGAAGAAGAAGAAGACGGCATAACAAGCTGCCTGAAAAGGAAATCGAAAGAAATTTTAAATATTAAAAAGAAGTTTGTAGAAAACAATGATAATAAGTCATCTAATCTCAAAGGTTATTAGTGTTGCATAGTTGTAAAAATGAAAAAAACAAATTTTCGGACGGTAATTTCCTACTGCAATATATGTAACGTTTTGTATATTTATTTATCAGTTCTCATGAAAAGTGTCGAAAAATTTCGTTTAATTAAAAAATATCTTGTTTATAAATGTAATAGAGATTGTTCTGATTTCATATTTTACCCATTCGAAATCAAACATGTTATTAAAGATTTAAGAAAAACGTGTTCGAATACTGTCTGTTAAACAATTTTATACTATCACATAATTATCACACATACTAGCACAAATTTTATACTATCACATATTATTAAAATGCTAAATATTTTTCCTTTTTAGTTTTTAAAATATTTAAGCCCCTTCATCCAAATACATAAATTCTTTTACATATAATGTATATTTTCTTGTAAATTTAATTTTTTTCAAATGAAAATTATTTAAAAGAACATCTAAGCAAAAGCTACTTCGTAATTATAGGGTTACAAAATAATTTTCAAAATTAAAATGTAACATGTTGTAGAAAATTTAAGATGCGTGTACAGATATTTAGATTTCTTGAACTGCACGAATTTTATTTCGAGTGAGATGTAAAGACGTCTTTTCTTTTCAAATTCAAATTAATTACAAAATATTATTGCACTGATGCATTGTTGGAACAAAACAATTATCAGTCATTTTAAAAGAGAAGATGAAAGAAGCAGCAACATGAGTGTTACAAAAAGAAAAACAGAGAAAAATTAAATTTTGAAAGCGAGTTTAAATAAAATGATGATTGTGTTGAACTTTTTTTTTTTTTTTTCTTTTTTTTAATTGCTACAAGCTTTTTATCACGATGAAAAAAAAAAAAAAGGGTGAAAAATATTAGATTTATGATACTTACTCTGGTTATTTTCATACGAATATAAATTTATTATTTATTGAAAAAAAAAGTACTGTTTAGAAAATATTTCAGTTGTACTAAAATATTAATATTTAATTTTAAAAACAAATATAAAGAAATAGATAGGGACAACGTACAGTAATGGATCAAAAGTAATTTATAAATATAAAATTACTTTTGTAAAGATTTTTAATTTGTTGCTTATTGTGAAAGAAATTATTATTTAGACGTGTTTACCAATTATTTTTTTATTTCTTCAACCACCGAATATTAAAAATAATAATAATAATAATAATAATAACAGTATTGTTAACTTAAAAATCACATGAAAGATTTTTGATTCGTTTTAAATTATACATTTTAAAACCAATGTAACATTTAAAATGAGATAAAGAATACAAAAATTTAAAACTTTAAAAATACATTTTAATTAAAAACTTTAAAACACAAGACAGACGTTTCGGCTAGAACACTAGCCCTCCTCAGTGTCAAACGAGTCGGCTAGTGTTCTAGCCGAAACGTCTGTCTTGTGTTTTAATGTTTTTTATTAAAATGTATTTTTAAAGTTTTAAAGTTTTGTATTCTTTATCTCATTTTAAATGTTACATTGGTTTTAATATATTAATTAGACGTATTAAATTAATTATTTAAAATTTAACCCCCCCGGGGGGGTACTTCCCCCCAGGGGGGGAACCGATGCCCCCCCATGCACAAATTTTTTTCCTAGTTAACTACTACTATCATCAATAATTCAAATTAATTTTACAATCACAAGTTTAAAATAACTCTCATTATGCCCATTTATACGGAATTTTGTCCTATGCTGCCATGTTAAAAATTTGCATAAAATGCGATTACAGCGCCACCTGTTGAGCTATTGATCCCCAAATCTAATGGGCACCAGTTCATGTCAGGGTGCAACTAAATAGCAAGTTTGGTTAAATTTCATTCATATGTTCGTGAGATACAGCGTCCACAAAAAAATGATACAGACAGACACACAGACACACAGACAGACAGACAGACAGACAGACATTTTTTAAAAACTATCAATTCGTGTTCAGGACATCCCAAAACGTGTAGATCCGTCAAAAAACGGAGGTCGAAAATTTTCGCGAATCCAATACTTTCTCTATATTACATATAGAAGAAAGTAAAAATGTTGTCCAAGGTTCAACCAAAATATGGTACTACAGTAGCTGCAACCATGAGATGGTGAAACTTTTTACCATGATTTGGTACTTGGTTCATCCATAGCTTGGTACTATAGTTATTGTAACCATAATATAGTACCATGATTTGGTGCTTTTTTTAACAAGAAGTAGCAAATCATGGTGGAAGGTTTCACCATCGCATGATTTCAGCTATTGTAGTACTAGGTTTTGGTTCAATCTAGTGTATTGCAGCAAGTACCATATTTTGGTTCAACCTTGAACTGAAATTTTTAATGGTGTAGAATATCAGTTTTCGGAAAATATTTTCTCTTTTTTGTTTCGCATAAATAAATTTCTCATAAATCATTCACTGTAAAAATAAATCCCGTAAGATTATGGGGAAAGCCCGGCAGCAAAGATTCCATGCAAAGCCCGTAAAAAGAAACGCTTAGACCGTAAATTAAGTACTATATAATAACCTTAAATTATGTTACATGCCTGTAAAAAAAAAACATTTTGCCCGTAAAACCAATGTTTTTCTTTTACGGGCTTCGTCTGGAATCTCTGCTGCCGGGCTTTCCCCGTAATCTTACGGGATTTTTTTTTTATTTTTTTTTTTTACAGTGTATCTTAATCTATAAATTGGGATGTGGTGGGAAATCTGAGTATCAAATAAGTGGTTTTAAACTTTGACCTTTAATTGTTACTTATCCCATCCTTCCTGATTTCGTTCCCTTTTAACTTAGCCAACTGATCTACTCATTAGTAAACATGATTTAATACAAATTATAAAAATATAATAAAATAATAATAATAATAATAATTGATTTTGAAAAAAAAAAAAAAAAAAAAAAAAAAAAAAGAATCCAGTGAAATCCACATTCCTATAGAGTGTGAAAAATTTTCATATTCCCATTTGAAGTTTAAAATGAAGATCAAAGTAATTTTGAACTCATATACGAGGTTTGTCCGAAAAATACGTATAAAAGTTGAATAATAACTTTATTTTACAGTTTGCAGTCACCGCCAGGTGGCTCTACTGCTGTAGCCAATCCCATCAACGCTCAGTTCGAGTCAGAGCGCTCAGCGTGTAAGTAGGAGTGTGCGGCTGCTTGTTGAACGTTACCCTTTTTCACCTGGCGTCGGCATGGAGCTCTCTCTGATTGAGGAACAGCGCATCAACATCAAGTTTCTTGCAACAACTTTCTCGTGTGGTCCGAGTTCGACCGGATTTGGCACAAGGGGGCAGGTTGTTCCTTCATTACGACAATGCGCCCGCACACACATCGCTCGTTGTGCGTGAGTTTTTGGCCCGAAGCTCAATCACCGTGACAGACCACCCGCCTTATTCACCCGATTTAGCTCCTTGCGACTTCTTCTTGTCCCCGAAATGCAAAATGGTGCTTCGGGGGCGGCACTTGGGAGATGTGGAAGCCATCAAGGCAGAAACGACACGGCAACTGAACAGCATCACAACTAAAGACTTTCAGCAATGTTATCAATAGTGGACACGGCGTTGGCAGAAGTGTATCTTGTCTCAGGGAGAGTAATTTGAAGGAGACCATAGTGTAATACCTGAATAATTCTAAAATGAAGTTATTATTCAACTTTTATACGTATTTTCCGGACAAACCTTGTATTGTTATATTTACACAATTATTATGTTTTTAAAAAGATAAAAAAAATCGAAAACATTATTGAAATTACAATATTTAAATTAATAAAAGAATATAATGTAACAAATAATCTAGTGTGGCACTCCCACGTCTTTCTCTTACCCTGTATTTCAGTATTATAAAGACAGATTGCAGATTAAGATTTAAGATAACAAGAACTGTATAGTAATATAATTCTGTGTATCTACTGCCCCCTCAATCCTGTTTACGTATTGTAAATGCATTTGAATATGTAAGGTCGGTGTGTAGTAGAATGCACGTTAGCATGGCGCTGAAGCTAAGTTGACAAGTTGCGAAGCGCGAGTGAATAAGGAGAAGTCGTAGAATCAAATGAAGTGAGTGGACCGGAGTAAGCTTAGATATATATATGGATGTATGTTGGAGTGAAAAAAGGTGAAGTGTGTGGAGAGTAGGAGAGTTGTGTTGATGAGAATAGTTCTTATGCGAGTGTTAAGCGATGGTAGAGATTTGTAGCGTTGTAGATTAGAGTAAGATTTGAGTGAAAAATTTGTCACGCCAAGGGAATCCTGCCGACGGTTCTTGTGCAAGAATAGTTCAGTGATCGACAGAGAGCCATTGCCGACGGTATCGGTATTGGTGAGCTTAATTTACCTTTATTTTATGCTTTGCTGAATTTAACCTCTGAAGTTAATTAAGAGTTATTTCCGGGTTAGCCCTACACCCGCCTTGATATTGGTAGGAGAGTTGTGTTGATGAGAATAGTTCTTATGCGAGTGTTAAGCGATGGTAGAGATTGTAGCGTTGTAGATTAGAGTAAGATTTGAGTGAAGAATTTGTCACGCCAAGGAAATCCTGCCGACGGTTCTTGTGCAAGAATAGTTCAGTGGTCGACAGAGAGCCATCGCCGACGGTATCGGTATTGGTGAGCTTAATTTACCTTTATTTTATGCTTTGCTGAATTTAAACTCTGAAGTTAATTAAGAGTTATTTCCTGGTTAGCCCTACACCCGTCTTGATATTGATCGTTAATAAACTTTGTACTGTTAAACTTTGTATATTTAACTTTGTCTCGTGCTCTTATTTACTACTTAAGTAATTAAGTTAATCTTTGAGATTATGGCTGCCACAAATTCCTCACAAGTATAATTGAAGACTGTTAAGTTATTTAAGTTATGCTGATAACAGACATACACAATGATTAACTATTATAAAACTTGACTATAGTATTCAGGAAACCCAAAAAAGAGTAATCATACAAAAAACAAACACTGAAAATTTAACTTAAAAAAGTAACAGTAAGGATACTTACAGTAAGGATATGAGAAATATATTTTCATTACTGATCTGTTTTCTAGACATAGTGAAATATAGTAAAACATTTTCAGCAATTACAATGTTTCTGCTTCATTACGAGTAGAATGTAATGCCATCAATAAATTATGAACACAGCACATTGTACATTTAAATATAATCCTACATTAATAAAGCACAGCATAATTTGAAATACAGTTCCAGCAATTTCCAAGCACACACTGTCACTATACTTTAGTTCTTTTAGGTAGCCCTGTAAACGATTGGTAAATGACTTTTATACCATATTCCATACGAAACATATTTTTATTCACATAAAATATATAGGTTCATTTGATTTGGTTTAATTCATCCTAAAGAAGTTAAACTGTACCTGCCAAAAATTTCTCCCATAGGCAATGTAATGTATCTGAATTATTTTCAGTGGCCCTGTACACAAACCATTTGCTTGATTTCAACGAAATGTTAAATGTAGAATTCCTTTTTGATGTAGATTTAAAATAATGAATTTAGACTTCCTGCTTCTATTTGTTTCTGAGATATATTGATACTTTGATTTGAGCTATATTGATTACACACACACACAGACCAACCACTACAAATATGATTTTTGGATTCAGGAGACCTAAAAATTTGTAAATATAAGAAAAATTAAATTTCAAAAATTTTAACCCAAAAATAATACTTTCTCTACTTTACAATATATGAGTCAGAGAAAGTAAAAAACATTGTTGAAATAAAAGACTTATCTTCTATTTTAAAACATTAAGAAATAAAATAAATATATAAATATATAAATAAATAAATAAATAAATATATAAATAAATAAATAAATAAATAATAATAAAATGCATTGCTGGCTAAAGTGAATGTCAGTTTTAAAGCATAATAAAATAGATAAATCATTTCATTAAATCATTTATCATCTATTTATGAGATATTACTCGTAAAGCATATACATTGTTTTATAAAAAGTATTGTTACTTTTTAAAGATAAAACACATTAAAATACTTACTATATATTTTGAAAGATAATAAAACATTGCTTTGTTGTATTAAAGAGTTATAGTTTATCTTAAAAAATCAATAAACAAGATTTATTAAAGAAAGAAAAAGATGAATGTACATAAAAGTGTTAAAAAGAAATTGAAAAAAAAAAAAAAAATGTGAAATATAAAAACAGATTTCAAAATAAACGAAAATAATAATAATAATAATAACTTCTTTTCGGAGTGACTAGCATTTCTTTATTCTAAATTTAAAAACAAATTTTATAATGGGAAACTTTAAAATTTCATAATTAATTTTTAACACAATTATTTCATATCATTGTTTGTTTTTAAAAACGTTTATAAAATCTTTAAAGTCTTTATTACATGAAAAGAGTGATTATTTTATTTCATCTAATAAAACGGAAATATATAAAGAGTAAAAGAAAAAAGAAAGAAAGAAATTTTAAATATTCAAACCTATATGTAATAAAACGATAAATATAATTTATAGATTGATGACCGAAATCGTTTATCGTTTTACGTATGAGAAATAAATTTTAGAATTAAAAATTGCATATCAAAATCAGTTGCATTTTTATATAAATGATTTTTTTTTAAGAGGAAAAAATATTTCGAAGCTAGTGGAACAGAAAATGTTCCAAGATTGTGTGAATAAATTATTAACTTAATTCTTGTAATATCCAATACTCAAAATCAAAACTAGGTACTGTTATTTAGAGCTTAATTAAACTGAGAAAGTATTCTGACTATTTAAAAACGTTATATATTCAAATGGATATTTATTAATAATTCAGTTATAAATTGTTTAAAATTAAAAATAAACACATTAAGAAATTAAGAAATATGCATAAATCTAAAACTGTAAAAATTTCACATATTTTTTTATTATAAAATGTAAGAATAATATTTATTTATTTATTGTAGATTAATAGCTCCGTTCACGTAGTTTAAGAATGTGGTAACCTCTTTTGAAATTCTCTTAAACTTTATTTCAAAGTGGAAACTGCTTGCATAAAATGTAAGAATATAACTTTTATTATTTGTATTCAATAATTTTTAAGATCAATATTAGACAAAACAAACTTTTTCTTACAGATAAACGCAACAAAACAGTTAAATAATCTGGTGTGTCACTCCCACGACTTTCTCTTACCCTGAAATTTAATACTATAAATACAGGTTGGAGATTAAGAAGTAAGATAACGAGTACTGTTATGTAAACGTATGTTAAACAATTCAAATTAGGCTTCGGAAGAGTTTTATATGATAATTAGTTCTGTGTGAGGTGGGCTGCCGCCCCCCTCAACCCCCGTTTCATTAATGCACCTACATTTATATAGAATTTAATTCGGTTAATAAAAAATAATTCTGTTTTTTTTAAAATAATTTATTAAAATTATTGTTTAAAAAATTATCTTTTATGATAATACAGACGATTTCCATATTAGAGAAGTAGTATAACACTAAATATCGAAAAAAAAAGTTGAATTTATTCTCAATATTACATAAAAAAAAAAAAAAAAAAAAAAAAAAAAATCTTTTTTTTGTTAAAAATGAAAAAAAAAAAAAAATCGATAATTTTATTTTAAATTATCGCAGATCGATGGTTCAACCACTCGTTTTAAAGGTATTAGCGAGCTCTTTTGAAAGATACCCATCATGAAAATTTACTCCCCTCGAGGGGGGACTTCCCCCCAGGATGGGAGGCGAGGCTCCTACATACACTCACAAAAAAGAAATTCCCAATTGACTACCTCTATTACAAAAAATATATATACGTTTAATTTCATTTAGTGCAGTCTATAGATGTTAAACTCTATTTACCTGCAATTTCCCCCATAGACGTAATTTATTAAAATACTTTTGAGTGTCCCTGTACACGAACCATTTGCTTCATCTCGACAGAAAGCTTACTGTAGCATCCCTATATGATACACATTTAGAATACCGAGTTTGGAATTTGTGCTACTATTTGTTCTTGAGATATACTGATAACAGACACACAGGCATCCACACAGACAGACACGCAGAGCATTCGCTAAAAACACGATTTTCGTATTCATGGGACCTCAGAACATGTAAATATAACAAAAACTCACGTTCGAAAATTTGACCCTAAAACGATACTTTCTCGACCCTATGGGTAAGAGAAAGTAAAAAAGCACAATAAATAAACGTTTCGGGCCAACTTTTTTTGCCTGTCATCAGTGTTACAACGTCGTGTTAAAAAACAATTAAAGACATAAATTCAAAAACTTTAGAATATGTAGAATATTCATATAAGACATCATATCTCATAAAAATGATACTGATTTAAAAACACGTGTATCATTCTAAAATTTGTAAAGAAGACACTTTAAAACATATTTAATTAAGTTTATTAAGTTAAATTAATATATTTAATGTAATATATTTAATTAAGTTTAATAACATATTTAATTAAGTCTTATTCATACTTAAAATACGTTCAAAGCTATTAGCCTTGATTCTCAAAGCATCATCAGGAAGATATTTGTAACAATTGTGTTTCTAAAGCGCGCCCCCCTCTCTCTCTCTATATATATATATACAGTCGGTAACAAAAGTGTCCGAACACTAGTGAAAATTCCTATGTAAAAAAACTACACTTCATACGGTTTTGTTAAATAAATCCTTGTCGAATCCTGTTCTTAGTCAGTGTAAGAACATGATTCTATAAGGATTTATTTAACAAAACTGAATGAAGTGTATTTTTTTTACATAGGAATTTTCGCTAGTGTTCGGACACTTTTGTTACCGACTGTATATATATATATATATATATATATATATATATATATATCACATTTTCAAGTTACACATACAGTTAAGCTTGATTTATAGAAAATTTGAAGATGTATTCACAGAAGTTCTGGTCGAAACTCGGAAGTCGATTAGTTGGAGCTTTGTTGGTTTCGTTTTGTATATGCATATTCAAGAAAAGACTGACTGGTGTAGTATGTATACATAAAAGAGTAGATCTTGACACTCACTCACTGACTGAATGACTCAAAACTGCCGCGAAGATTCTAGATGAAGAAATTGCACATAAAAAGGCAATTTTAAATTTTAAAGAGGGGGGGGATCGATTTTGGGGTGCAAAATTTTGCAAAATCCCTATTATAAAGTAGAAACAAAAATGGCATGTTGAGGTCCAAAATAGCGCTGCACGTCTTATGAAGCATATATTCCAAAAGTTTTTTTTTTTTTTTTTAATATTCTGCGATTTTCGATTTTGGGAGGGAGTTACGAAGAAGCAAAATCGAGAGCCCCCTTTTTGCGTTAAATTTGTCCTGGGGAAGCTGTGGGAGCAGCTCACGGGATTTTTTTTTTTGTCGGGGATGGACTGGTTATGTGCATCCAACACCCACTGTGATGGATTTTCGCTAAATCCTCCCCCTTCCTTTTTCTCCTTTGTGAGAACGTTGAAACACATTTCCAAACACAAATCTGCACCAAATCTCACAGGAAGTGAATTTTTACGTCTGGTTGTGTTATTTGTACCCAGCACACACTATAAAGGGTTTCTGAGGAAATTTCCCTCCTTCCCCGCTTTGCAAGCGGAAGGGAACATGTTTCCAAGCATAACTGTTTTCCGAATTAAATTACCTCAGGAAGGCAATTTTTAGTATGTGGGTTGGTTGTATATCCAACACACACTATATAGGGATTTTGCGAAAAGTAATTTCCTAACCCCTCCCCCCCCATCTTTCAGGGTGTGTGTGACAGAGAGGGGTAAAAGCACGTTTCTAAACGTATCTATGTTCCAAATTATCTCAAGAAGGTGATTTTTGGTATGTGGGTTGGTTATGTGTACCCAACACACATAGAAGAACATACATAGAGAAAGAATCCCATTTTCTTTTTAGGGGTGGGGAGAAACGTGTTTAATGTAAACTCTGCTCCAAATTACCTCAGCGATGATATGTGGGTGTTGGTTAAATGTACGCAACATGTACTTTGACGGAATTTGGCGGATTTCACTAATTCATCTTTGTAAGATAGGCATAAAAAATACAATTTTTAGTGTAACTTTGTTCCAAATTATCTCAAGAAGGCGATTTTCGCTATATATGTTGCTTTTCGGGTCTGCGGTCCGCGGGATTAGGTACTGCCCAATCTTAATTGCAGAAAACTATTATAAAAAATTACCATAAGAAAATAGTCATGACAATACTTCGCAAAATTTCCACTCCTGTAGGATAATCATAGTCTTAATATATATAATTTAAAATTTTTTAAATCATTAAGCAAATAACTGTATAATAAAGCAAATTCCTCTATGTTTTGTATTTTTCTTTCTTGTTGATTTCTTTTCTTTCTTTTTTTATGTGTATGTGTGTATGTTAAATTTAATTCTAAATAAAATTTTATCACAGAATGTATTTAGATTTAAGTTTAAATTTCTTCCCATGAAAACAGAAACACTTTATTCACGCTTGAACACAAACTCAAAATAGCGAAACGATTTTAATATTTTTGCTTCCAACCTCAAAACCGTTTGAAAAGTAAGATTTAGTTTAGAAGCAAACTTTGTTAGCAAGATTGACGGAATTTTCAGCGGAAAAGAAAGAAACTGGCGATTTTTTCTTAAATTAATTTTTCAAAGTGCGAAGGTTTTTATTCGTTTTAAAAAGTTAAAAACAAGCTATGCAATAAAATTTTATCAAAAAGATAACTAAATTCAAAGTATAGTGTTTTCGGAAGAAGAATTAAGACTTTTTAAGAAAACAAATAAATTACAAAAGTACTCAACAGTTGTTTCGGATTGAAGTAGTAAGGCACAAACCTACATCTTAGGAAAAAATAGACAAAAAGGCAGTGTGAAAGTAGGTCACTTTGAAGAGTCGCTTAATGAACACTATATAAAATACTCAACAATTGTTTCGGATTGAAGCAGTTAGGTACGAACCTACATCATGGGAAAAAAAAAAAAATAGACAAAGGCAGTAAAAAAATAGCTACCTTATTTTCTGAAGAGTCGTATAATTTATAGATTACAAAAATATTTAATAATTGTTTCGGACTGAAGTAGTTAGACAGAAAAATGCATTATGGGGAAAAAGGTGAACAAGACAGCAGTGTGAAAGTAGTTACACTCCTCTCAGAAGGATCGCTTAGTTATTATAATTGTTTTGGATTGAAGTAGTTAGGCATGAAACTACATGATGCAGAAAAAGTAGACAAGAAGGCAGTGTAAAGGTAGTGTAAAGGCTACACTACTTTTCGAAAGATCGGTTAATTAATAGATTTAAAAAATACTCAAAAATTGTTTTGCATTGAAATAGTTACGCATAAACCTACATCATGAGCAAGAACTAGATAAGATAGCAGTATGAAAGTAGCTACTCTAATCTCTGAAGGGTCTCTTAAGTCACAAAAGTACTCAGCAATTTTTTTCATTGAAGCAATTAAACACAAACCTACATCATTGGAAAAAAGTAAACAAGAAGACAGTGTGGATGTAGCTACACTAGAGTCGCGTCGGGTAACTCGTTTTTATTCGAAAACGACCTGACACGCCGTTCGGAATCCGGTCGGGTCAACTAAATTTTTTACTTCCATTATCCTACTACGTAGGTAATGGAAGTATTGTATTCGGTCCAAAAATTCGATATCGAGTTTTCACCTGATTTACACATTTTAAGGCCTCTTGAGTCCAAAAAAGTAGTTTTTGGCAATTGGTCAGTGTGTGTGTATGTATGTATGTGTGTGTGTATGTGTAGAATCTTCTGGCTATCATATCTTCGAAACTAATAAAGATAGAAGTACGAAATTTCAGAATCAATACAGGTCTGGTGTACAGATGAATTTTCCAAATTATCGTAAAAATTGGAAAACCAGAAGTGGGACATTGGAAATTGGAAATGAAGCCGTAAGCCCGTATCTCAAAAATGGCTCGAAAGATTTTCTTCAAAGTTGCTATATAAACACTCTATTAGATATCCTTTCGAATGATATAGTTGGTCAGTTCATTAAAAATGATAGGTGCCCTGTATAAATAGCTCAATTTCAGGTCTCGTAAGTGCGTTCCTTTACAGACGACTGTACGAAGTTTTTTTCAAACTCACCGTATCAACTTTCTTTTAAATATTCTTTTGTGTGTAATTATTGTTTTCCAGTCAATAATTGAGTATGCCAAGTTCTGGTAAAAATTCGTATCTCAAAAACGACTCTAATGATTTTCTTGAAAAATGTTACATAAATACAATTTAGATATCCTTTCTCATGCATTACGTGCTTATTGCAAGAAAATTAACAGTCATCTTAATTAGGTAGTTCAGTTTTAGATCTCGGAAATTTGTGTTTAAAAAATATATTTTTAATTATTTTTTTTTTAACTCGCTATGTAAATTCTGTTTCATATGTCTTTACACGTGTATGAAGTTTCTCTCACTGGAAAATTCCAAATAAATACACATAATATCTCCAAAAAAATGCATATAATTCGTGGAATAGTAGCTAATGGAAGTCGTGTGTTTGTTTTACACCAGATTTTTTTATTGTGGGTCGGGCTCGGGTCGGGTTTGACTTGAAAATATGAAAAAAAAAAAATTACCTTAATAAGCAGAAATTTTTGCACAATATATACCTATATACCCATACAGAATATGCGCTTACCCAAATTATTATAATAAAATAAACATTTAAATCGGACTAAAACAATTAGGGGGAAAAACTATTATTATTATTATTTAAAATATAAACTGTGGAGAATCGTCTCCCAACAATAACCAGATGTTATTGTCGGGAGTCGTATTAATCTAGTTTGATTACTCACATCCTTTTGAAACAGATTGTGAGCTTAAACTGATAATTAATATTTTTTTCTCTTGTAGATGTCTGTAAGAAAGTTAATGAAATGTAGATTTAGACGAGAACTGACATTTAATACGCGTCTGTAACACTGTATCATTTCAATATTTTGTGTGTGTGTGATAAACATTAAACAATAAACTACCAACACTAAACTTGCATGGTCGAAAACATACAGTAGACGGCAAAATTGCTGCAACAACACCCATGGGGGCGAGATATGACCGCCTAATAGTTTTAGTTATTTCCATAAAAACCAACAAAACACACACCTTTGTAAGAACGGGTGGTGCAGTGGTAGCGTGCTTGACTTATGATACGAAGGTTCTCAGATGAAGTCCCCGTAAGGGCGTTTTGTATTTTAATTTCTTTATTTCAAAATTTTTTAATTAATTAATTAATTTATTTTTTACGGTTTAATTAAATTAAATTAGTGATTTAAAAGAAAATATTTATTATATTAAAGATTTTTTTTTTTTTAATTGGAGCAAATTAATAAATTATTGACCACAAATTTAAGAAATATATATATATTTATTTATAAAAAAAGAAAATCATGTTTAAAGCTACGAATACAGTTTCTAATTTATAACAATTATGAACAAAAGTAGAAAAATCGTGAAACCACAAATATTTTTCACAATGAGAACAAGAAATATAAGAAGATTGATCACAATTGTTTGAATTACAATTTCGTTCACCGTCAATTATTGTTCATCTGAAACATTTTGTTAAATATTTGGCTTTTAGTCGAGATTACTAGATTTGTAAAATTCATATTTACCCAAATTTTGAATTTTTTGAGATGTAAACTAATTATAAATTAGTGAAATCCTTTTGGAAAAATTTTTGTCAATGTGTTCAATTTTATTGTCAGTTCTTCCGACACCACCAAATTTGACAGTTGTTTAATGAAATATTTGAAATAAAAGTTAAATGCGACGTCGAATAGTTAAACAACAGCTGTTATTCATTTAGGTATTTTCATGCAAAAAATTGCATGCTTTTGAGAGCAGACGATTAACTCTTGCTATTAATGACGTGAATAAAAAATTGTAATTAAAAATTTACATAAAACACCAGCACAAATCATTAACAAAATTTTATCTAAACGCAATATAAAAGTATTTCCAGTTAAATTATTAATTTCTTTTATGTTAATAAATAAATAAATAAATTGATTAAAAATTAAAAAAAAAAAAATTAAATTGTCCATGCTGGAAAAACATTTTCTTTTTAATATAATTAATATTTTCTCTTAAAATAATAATTTAACTAAATTAAAAATGTAAAATAAACAAATATTTCGGTTGAAATAAAAGTTAAAATACAAAACGCCTTGCGAGGATTCGATCTCAGGACCTCCGTATCACAAGTCATGCACACTACCACTGCACCACCCGTTCTTACTACAATGCCTGTTTTCTTGGTTTTCCTAGAAATAACTGAAATTATTAGGGTTATATCTCGCCCCCATGGGGTTTGTTTTAGCAAATTTGTATTCTACCCAATGTTTTCGGCCATGCTCTTTAATTGAAGCTTGGTTTGGTTTCAATAGCAATTTTACTGATTCATACTTCCTTTGTTAGTGTATTAGTAATTACTTTTTTAATTCTTTATAAAGCGATTTACCAGCTGTGTTACAATGAAAATTTACTTTATTTGGTAACTTAAAAAGGTTTTGCATTATTTTTAGATGAATTATAAATTTTCATTTAGATTCAATTGGGTTCGGGTGGAAATAAATCGGGTTTGAGATCGTATTCATATATAAAGAAATCAGGTTCGGGTCGTACGCGAGTCGTCAAAATTCTCTTTTGCAGATTCGTGACGGATTCCTGATAGATTCATAGTTTTTGGCGCTACCGGGTCGAGTTTCAGGTTTATTTAATATTCCCCTGCCAGAATTTTCTGGGTCGGGTTTATTATTTGGTCAAGCTTTTATTTATTTATTTATTTATTTTATTATTATTATAGTTTAGGTTGTCTGATGATGTAGACTAGGTCAGCAGGAAATGCCCTCCTTCGGGTCACTCTAAGGAAATCTAGCCCACATTTAAGCGAGTTTCGAAAAATTCCACGTAAAACTTCGAACAGCGTGACGTATGAGCCCGACCGGTTTTTGAATTTGGTACTTTTCGTCTAATAACTTCAAAGGTAAAATCTGCCAGTTTCTGATAAAACCTTATTGTTTTTCGACTGCAAACAGTTGTTGAATATGCGTGAATGATTATTGCAATATTTTTGTGATTTATGAGGTTTTCTTACAAAATTTTAATGATTCATCATTCAATACCTCTTTCCTTCAATAAATTTTACTGATTGTTCGTTTTGACAATGATGTGAAAAAAAGTCTTTATTTAATATATATATATGTCTATATATATACATATATATATATAGATATATATATTAAACTAGCAGGCTATGCCCGCTTCGCTGGTCACTATTTTTAAATGAATCATTATAATTAGTGAATTCTCAAAATTGCATTAATTTTTATCATGTGAAAAAGAAAAAAAAAAAACTCTGATCGGGAAAAATGTCGCACCGGGTCCCCACTGCCTTCGGCAGCGTAGACCCGTGCGTGATGCGCACGCGCGAATGCATATATATGAGCGCCCTAATAATTTTACAAATTTGAAAATATCCGCAATCGATTTGTAAGTATCAAAAACCTCTATGCACCAGTTTTGAACGATCTATCTCTATCTTAATTTTTTGCCCTACCGCTTCCTCCCCCTTCCCGCCCCACCCAATAATTTTAAAAATTCAAAAATATCCGCAATCGATTTGTAGGTATCGAAAACCTCGATGTACCAATTTTGAATGATCTAACTCTATTTTTTTTGCCCCTCTGTCCCCCCCCATCCCGTCCCTTCTAATAACTTTACACTTTCGAAAATATCCCCATTCGATTTGCAGGCCTCTAAAACCTATCTGTACCAATTTTGAACGGCCTAACTGTATTTCTATTTGTTTTTGCCCATAGCCCCCCCTTACCGCCCCTCCTAATAATTTTACAAATTCGAAAATATCCGCAATCGATTTGTAAGTATCGAAAACCTCTATATACCAATTTTGAACGATCTAACTGTGTTCTTATTTTTTGCCCCCCCCTCTCCCCTCCCCTCTTCTCGCCCCTCCTAATAACTTTACACTTTCGAAAATTTCCCCATTCCAGTTGCAGGCCTCTAAGACCTGTTTGTATCAATGTTGAACGGCCTAACTGTATTTCTATTTGTTTTTGCCCATAGCCCCCTTACCGCCCCACCCCCTTCCCACCACTCCTAATAATTTTACAAATTCAAAAATATCCGCAATCGATTTGCAAGTATCGAAAACCTCTACGTACCAATTTTGAACGATCTGACACTATTTTTATTTTCTTGCCCCCCCCCTCCCCTCCCCCCCTTCTTGCCCCTCCTAATAACTATACACAATCGAAAATATCCCCATTCGACTTGCAGGCCTCTTAAACCTATCTGTACCAATTTTGAACGGCCTAACTGTATTTCTATTTGTTTTTGTCCCATAGCCCCCCTTACCGCCCCACCCCCCTACCCGCCCCTCCTAATAATTTTACAAATTCAAAATCATCCGCAATCGATTTGCAAGTATCGAAAACCTCTACGTACCAATTTTGAACGATCTGACACTATTTTTATTTTTTTGCCCCCCCCTCCCCTCCCCCCTTCTTGCCCCTCCTAATAACTTTACACAATCGAAAATATCCCCATTCGACTTGCAGGCCTCTTAAACCTATCTGTACCAATTTTGAACGGCCTAACTGTATTTCTATTTGTTTTTGCCCCATAGCCCCCCCTTACCGCCCCACCCCCCTACCCGCCCCTCCTAATAATTTTACAAATTCAAAAATATCCGCAATCGATTTGCAAGTATCGAAAACCTCTACGTACCAATTTTGAACGATCTGACACTACTTTTATTTTTTTGCCCCCCTCCTCCCCTCCCCCCCCTTCTTGCCCCTCCTAATAACTTTACACAATCGAAAATATCCCCATTCGACTTGCAGGCCTCTTAAACCTATCTGTACCAATTTTGAACGGCCTAACTGTATTTCTATTTGTTTTTGCCCCATAGCCCCCCTTTATTGCCCCACCCCCCTACCCGCCCTTCCTAATAATTTTACAAATTCAAAAATATCCGCAATCGATTTGTAAGTATCAAAAACCTCTAGATACCAATTTTGAACGATCTGACACTATTTTTATTTTTTTGCCCCCCCCCCTTCCCTCCCCCCTTCTTGCCCCTCCTAATAACTTTACACAATCGAAAATATCCCCATTCGACTTGCAGGCCTCTTAAACCTATCTGTACCAATTTTGAACGGCCTAACTGTATTTCTATTTGTTTTTGTCCCATAGCCCCCCTTACCGCCCCACCCCCCTACCCGCCCCTCCTAATAATTTACAAATTCAAAATCATCCGCAATCGATTTGCAAGTATCGAAAACCTCTACGTACCAATTTTGAACGATCTGACACTATTTTTATTTTTTTGCCCCCCCCCCTCCACTCCCCCCTTCTTGCCCCTCCTAATAACTTTACACAATCGAAAATATCCCCATTCGACTTGCAGGCCTCTTAAACCTATCTGTACCAATTTTGAACGGCCTAACTGTATTTCTATTTGTTTTTGCCCCATAGCCCCCCCCTTACCGCCCCACGCCCCTACCCGTCCCTCCTAATAATTTTACAAATTCAAAAATATCCGCAGTCGATTTGCAAGTATCGAAAACCTCTACGTACCAATTTTGAACGATCTGAGAGTACTTTTATTTTTTTGCCCCCCTCCTCCCCTCCCTCCCCTTCTTGCCCCTCCTAATAACTTTACACAATCGAAAATATCCCCATTCGACTTGCAGGCCTCTTAAACCTATCTGTACCAATTTTGAACGGCCTAACTGTATTTCAATTTTTTTTGCCCCATAGCCCCCCTTTATTGCCCCACCCCCCTACCCGCCCCTCCTAATAATTTTACAAATTCAAAAATATCCGCAATCGATTTGTAAGTATCAAAAACCTCTAGATACCAATTTTGAACGATCTGACACTATTTTTATTTTTTTGCCCCCCCCTCCCTCCCCCCTTCTTGCCCCTCCTAATAACTTTACACAATCGAAAATATCCCCATTCGACTTGCAGGCCTCTTAAACCTATCTGTACCAATTTTGAACGGCCTAACTGTATTTCTATTTGTTTTTGCCCCATAGCCCCCCCTTACCGCCCCACCCCCCTTCCCGCCCCTCCTAATAATTTTACAAATTCAAAAATATCTGCAATCGATTTGCAAGTATCGAAAACCTCTACGTACCAATTTTGAACGATCTGGCACTACTTTTATTTTTTTGCCCCCCTCCTCCCCTCCCCCCCCTTCTTGCCCCTCCTAATAACTTTACACAATCGAAAATATCCCCATTCGACTTGCAGGCCTCTTAAACCTATCTGTACCAATTTTGAACGGCCTAACTGTATTTCTATTTGTTTTTGCCCCATAGCCCCCCTTTATTGCCCCACCCCCCTACCCGCCCCTCCTAATAATTTTACAAATTCAAAAATATCCGCAATCGATTTGTAAGTATCAAAAACCTCTAGATACCAATTTTGAACGATCTGACACTATTTTTATTTTTTTGCCCCCCCCCCTCCCCTCCCCCCCTTCTTGCCCCTCCTAATAACTTAACTTTACACAATCAAAAATATCCCCATTCGACTTGCAGGCCTTTAAAACCTATCTGTACCAATTTTGAACGCCCTAACTGTATTTCTATTTGTTTTTGCCCCTTAGCCCCCCCTCCCCCCCCTGCTGCCCCATCTGGGGGCTGAATTTCTAAAATTCCAGAAATTGGTTTTTAGATAGTTGCATTAGCTGTATTTTAGAGCAAAAATTTCACGTATATCTATTTTTTTTTGTTTGAGATATATAGGATTATGCGAAATCACGTTTTACGCATGTGAAATCACGTTTTGCCCCCCCGCCCCCCTTGGGGACCGAATTTCAAAAATTCCAGAAACCGATTTTTAGACATTTGTATTAGCTATATTTAAAAGCAAAAATTTTACGGATATCTGTTTTTTTTGTTTGAGATATGAAGGATTTTGTGAAATTACGTTTTGCCCCCCCTCCCCCCCTTGGGGGGGGGGCGAATTTTGTAAAATCGCTTGCGGCGTTGTCTTTCTCGGGTCGTAAGCATTAATCGTGCCAAATTTGGTCCCGCTCGGTGAAACGGCCTAGGATTCTATAGCGGACAGACACACACACACACACACACACACACAGACTCTGCTCTTTTATATATATAGATATACATATATATATATATATATATATATATATATATATATGCTATTTTTTTTTTTTTTTTTTAAATATGGATAAGATTATATGTATATTTCATACATTTAAAGTAAATAATGAGTTTTTCAAAGAATTGGAATATGGTTAATTTAGATTTGTGAACATTTTTATGAAGAAAAAAAAAATGAGAGAGAGATTGTAATATTTTTTAATTATATTCTTATAATGTTTTAAAACTAAAGAACATTTTATCTTTAGAAATTTTTGTGAATCAAAGATTTTAAACTGGCAATTCCAAAAATTCAATTTTTTTTCTAAGTTTACTAGGTGTAAATGCATTGCAATTTGCGTTCGAAGAGCAACGACACACTTTAGTCCAGGTAATACTGGATTTTACCCGGAAAAAAATTTTGGTAGTTCTAAAATTAGCTTACTTTATGTTTTTTGACGTCAATGAATCATAACTTTCAACTTCCCACAAATATTCCTTGTGCAATACCCCAAATTTTGAAAAAAAAAAAAAAAAAAAAAAAAAAAAATGCATTTTACAAAACAACTAGTTTGAAGTTCTGAACGTAGACAAAATTTGCAACAAAATATATCTTATTATATTTTGATATGGGATAAATTAGAAGGGAGGAAGGAGAAGCGAGGGGACGCACCATAACTTCATACTGCTACACTACTCTGCTCCGGAGTAGGACTGGGCGATACATCGATACATCGCGACACATCGATTTAAAGCAAACAATTTGAAACCGATAATGAAATCTTTCAGTTGGCGATATATCGCAAGCGCCACGATTATCATGAACTCAGCTGTGAACGTAATGCGAGCGACCATATCAGTTTCCGTGAGCCCAACTTTTTATTCCGTGATAGCCGGTAATCGTTGATAAGAAGGAGAGTGAATGATACATGCATGCGTGATATTGGACATTGGTTTCATCTGAAATTGCTACTTACAGCTACGATATGAATATTCGTTATCGCCTTTTATGATCACGATCTTGCTTTATTGGGAATCGATTATCAGCTGAGCAATAACGCATGCGTGGTATCAGACTCTCACATGACTGAGACACTGCATAATAGTCATCCGATCTCTTTATTCGCTGCTACGATGTGAATATTCATTGTCGCATTACAATGTTAATACAAAACTATTATTGCCTATAAATACAATTAACAATAGTTGATGTAATTAATTTTAATTTTATTAAGAAATAGCTAATTTCGTCATTTATTTACATCCATATATGTTTGAAAAAATAGAAAAAGTTTTAATATATATATACATATCATTTTTTTTTTTTTTTTTTTTTTTTAAGATTTCAACTATTTTGATTTAAATAATTTTTTTAAAGCATTTTTCATCAATTTATACTGAATTTGTTTTTAAAATTTTAACAATTATTTAATTTCTTTGAAAATTTGGTTTTATTTATTCTTATATTTTTATTTCGTTAAACAAACCAATGAAATTTCTTTACTCAGGATACTGATTGTTTTCTACTGTGAATCTAATTTCAGAGACGGCAGAAAGGAATCGCCTTTATTTTAGAAATCTTAATATTCTATATTATAATCTATATATATAAAAGAGTAAACTCACTGATTCACTGATTCACTGATCACTAATTCAACATAGCCGTGGCGACTCTAAGGGAGATAAAGTTGCAAATTTTTGCGAGCACGTTGGTTTTAGAAACCTGACACCCTCTAAGACGGAATTTTGCGACCCCCCCCCCACACACACACACACGTTACCCCCGGAAGGAGGACAGAAGGCAAAAACACCTTTATAAGCATACCTTGGCTTCAAATTGCTTTACGGTGAAGAAATTGCAGAGGGAGGTTACCGAAAGAGAATAATATAATAATGTACACACGCACACACAAAGAAAAGCACATACGCATACACAAACGGGCCCTGATTAATTTCACGTGAGGCTCCGGGAAACACATGTTTTCGTGGACCCACCTTCCTCTCGTTCTATGCACCAATCAGCACAATCAGCACATATTTACATACCTGTTTATAGGACTAATATGACAGAAATTGCATTATATGACACCATTTTTTTTTTCAGGCATAAAAGGCAAAATGGTATTTTCAGGGCCAGTTTTATGGCCTTCTGCTACTCAGGTCACATGCCCCGCATGCCTCTTGTTAATCGGCCCTTGCACGAAAATCTCTCTTCTATATTTTCCTATACAAATTCACTCAAAACAAATAACTTTATTAAAACTCAAAAAAAAAAAAAAAAAAAACGAAAAAATTGATAACTTTTATTTTATTTATCACAGATCAATAGTTCAATTATTCGTTTAAGATATTGGCCAAATTTTTTAAATGTGCCGATATCGGAAATTTGCTCTCTCGGAGGGGATTTACCCCCAAGAGGAAAGCGTCACTTCTGTGTGTCCACCCCCCCCCCCACTTGATTACTACTATTATAAACAATTCTTTCTAATTTCATAATGATTCGTTAAAAATAATTCTCATTGTGTACGTTTCTGAGAAATTTTGGTCTATACCACCAAGTTAAGAACTTAGAAAAATCCGGATGGCAACTCAACCTGTTGGACAACTTTCACCAAAAAGCAATAGGCACTATTTTCTGTCATGGTGCACGTAAATTTACATGTAATTCTGTGCAGTGTAATAGTTTCTGAGATACAATTGGAACAAATTTTTCTCACACACAGATAAACATTTTCTAAAAATGGCTAGTCGTGTTCTAGATATCTCAAAACATGTAAATCCATCGAAAACTGGAAGTTGAAAATTTTTATGAATCCAATACTTTCTTCTGTTGAGTACAGAAGAAAGTAAAAAGATTGAATTCATGATATAGGAAAATATATTGTATTTAGAAAACGAAGGTGGATGAAATTAAGCGAATAAATATAGCAAGATTAAGAAAGAATGTGTTTTACAACGCTCTAGAGCTTAAATATAGAAAAAAAAAAGGACATAATGGGAAGATCCCTTAAACTGAATTAATGAGTTTTAAAAAATTATTTGTATGTAGATTAGTATTTTTTAAACCTTTTTTTAGGCAGCAATGTTTTCTTTATACATCAAACTACAAGAAAACAATCATTCATCATTTATTTCGGTGGGAGGGAGAGTGGACCCTCCCTTTGCCTACGGCCTTACACATAACATCACATTAATACAAATCATTCCCACTTTTTTTATGAAACTGAGTGACTACAAATAATTATAAACACTGGCAGCTTTGAACGAAAATTAATCTGATAATTCTCAGAAATTTCGAAAATAAACCCTAAATGAAACGTATTCTCTAATATTAAACTGTAATACGATTTTATTATTTCTTACAGGTACTACTTTTATAGAACTTGGTTGATATAACATATTTTAAAGTTTTGAACTTTTTTGATGTGAACTATTCAGCTTAAGCAAGCTCAAAAAATAAATTTTGGTGTAATTTTATTGGAATAAATGATATTTTTTCCATGTAAAAATGTAATGTGTGAGTTTAATTTTACATTAAAATTTATAATATCGAGTTTCAAGTAGGTTATTAATATACGAAAAATGGAAATTTCCGAAATTTGTAATTTAAATTGCGAATACTTATTATAGAAAAAAAAACTGGATATATGTTATAACAATAATCATAACACACATACATACACGCGAACGAAACCTTATAAATATAACTTTATCTAAATTAAATGCGCATGGCTGTTAGCGTTACCCGAGAAACACCACGTGGAGGTCGCCATGCATTGTTTCTCATGGGGAGTTTTGATAAGGCAGGTCCCCGCCTACTGCCCGCAAGCATCCCGAGGAAATTTAGTCTTTTACACTACGAATGCAACAACAACAACATATTTTCAGAAAATTCTTCAATTTTCGGAATTTCTTTTTTTTATGATGTTGTGGAGAAACAGAAACTGGTTGATTTTCTATAACCGTTTCCACTGTCTGAGAAAGAACTGATTCCACTTCGATAAACGGAGGTTCGTCAGTAGAATTATCAGGCAGTGCAGTAGAAACTGTTTCTTTTTTATCGAGTGTGTCCACTACCTGAGACTGAACTGAGTCCACTTCGGTTTGGAACGGAGGTTCATCAGTAACAGTGTCAGGCAGTGAAATAATAGTATCAACTTTTGGCAGCTTTTTTATATCCAACTTTGGATGCTTGCGAATACGAGCTTTATATAAAGCTGGGTTATAAAATTTTTGACTATCATTATTCATTATCAAATAACGTCCAGCAAAGATGGAAGTCACTGGACACGCATACCTTTCCCGAGCATCATCCATAGGATGATGCTCGAAAAATTTAAAAATAAACCACATGAGGAACTTTTTAAAAAAGTAACTCACAAAGAAAACACCTAAGAACGAAAGATACATCATTCTCAGATGAGGGTCAGTAATTAGACTGAAGAAAATTGTTAAAAAGAGAAGCTTTTCATTGTTGTAAAATATATATATAAAAACATTGTTGTTTATCAAACAATTATTTTTTATTAAATAGTTGTTGCAATTGTTCATTCAATTGTTGAACTGAAATTGGGTACGTTGTTTAACACGTTAATCGCCATATCAGTCATATGTGTCTGACGCATTTTTAACACGCATTTTTAACTAGGAAATAACCCTAAAAGGAATATGATATACGCCGAGTAATTATTAACACGTTAATCGCCATGTCAGTCATATGTGCCTGACGCATTTTTAACACGCATTTTTAATTAAATTGTCTAATAAAGTTACCATGACCCATGTGAAAATTTTTCCGATATTATCGTGGCGATTAACGTGTTAAAAAACAAATAATGGCAAAAATTTGTATAGCACGAAAATTAATTTTGTATTCCATGTCATGTGAAAATGTCGATCAAATTAAAATATGTCATTAATATAATGATAAAGTTAACAGGGAATGATATCATGTCAAATAGAGGAATTATTCTGTATACTGGGTTGCCGTATGCAATAAAAATCGTGACTTTTTTTTTTTTTAATATGCAGTTGAAAATCTGTTGCCAGATGGTATGAAATTTTGAAAATTCATCAGTTGCAATTATATCACGATGAAAAATTTCACCATATCTAAATTTCAGAACGCCCATAATGCAAAAAATGTGTCAAAATATTTAACAGTCTTATGTCAGTGTCTACTATAGCCTCGAAATGTATGTGCTGCGCTGTGTTGTGTTGTAGATTTTAAAGCCGACTACAACGCGATTGGCTTAAGTCTGAGTGAGGTACCCTTCGTGGAGACCTTTCTAAGCAGTTTTTTCTATATACCTTAAAGGTGGAGGGGGGGGGGCAATAAACCCGTTTCCAAGCATAACTTTGCTTCAAATTATCTCAGCAAGATTAGTTTTTATGCGTGGGTTGTTTATGCCTTCCCAACACGCACTGTAAAATGATTTTGCGAAATTTCTCCTCCCCCATCCGTTAAGGGCGGAGGGGGGAGGCAAAAACACGCTTATAAGCGTAACTCTGCTCCAAATTATCTCAGGATAGCGATTTTTGATAGGTCGATTGGTTATGCGTACTCAAGACACATACTACAAAAGGATTTTGTAAGATTTCGTCCTATCCACCTCTTAGAGGTGGGGCAAAAAACATGTTTCCAGGCATATAACGTTGCTTCAAATTATCTCGATAAGATTAATTTTTACGTGTGGGTTGTTTATGTGTTCTGAACTCGCATTAAAAAGTGATTTTACGAAATCCTCCCCTCCTTTAAGGGCGAGGGGGGAGACGCTTTTAAGAGTAACTCTGCGCTAAATTATCTCAGAATAGTGATGTTTTGCTATGTTGATTGGTTATGCGTACTCAAGACGCACACTAAAAACGAATTTTGTAAAATTACACATTATCCTCCTTGGGGGGGGGGGAGAGGGACAAAATCATGTTTCTACGCTCAACTCTGCTCTGAACTACCTTAGGCGATTTTTTATGTGCGGGCTGGTTATGCGTTCCCAACGCGCATTATAAAGGGATTTTGTGAAAGTTTCCTTTTCCCCCTTTTAAAGGCGGAGGATGGGGGGGGGGAACCACGTTTTAAAGAGTAACTCTGCTCCAAATTATCTCAGGAAAGCGATTTTTTGATATGTTGATTGGTTATCCGTGCTCAACACACACACTACAAAGCGATTATTTGAAATTCTGTGCTATTCCCCCCTTGAGGGTGGGGGATAAAAAACATGTTTCCATGCGTAACTCTGTTGCAAATTATCTTAGAATGGCATTTTTTGATGTGTGGACTGCTTATGCGTATTCAACACACATTCCAAAGTGATTTTGTGAAATTCCACCTACCGCCACTTAGGAGGTGGGGGAGAGTAAACATCTATTGATGCGTAACTCTGCAGTAAATTATCTTAGGAAGGAGATTTTCGATGTGTGGGTCAGTTATATGTATTTAACTTATTATATAAAGATATTTTGCGAAATTCCCACCTCCTTCTTACCTTTAACACTAAACCTACCGATACTTCATGTATACCTATTCCTACCACATCACGTCAAGTGACCCGTCTTTAAAACGTTATATATATTACTATGTATAGCAAAATATATTATTTAGCACAATTTGGTACATGAAACATGGACGATGTGATAATGTTATTTGCAAGAAATTCTGACAAAAAGTTTAAAATGGGTCATTTGAATCGTCGTGGTAGGTTCAGTGTTAAGAGTGGGGCGGGGGGGGGGGGCTAAAAAACACGTTTTAAGACATAACTCTGCTTCAAATAATCTCAGGATCCCGATTTTCTAATGTGTCGGTTAGGTATGTATATGCAACATGCACAATAAAGGTGAAGTGTGGCGAGTAGGAAAACCGCTACCGAAGGTAGTGAGAAATTAAACTTAGATTTTCTTTGATTTCAATGTTTTTTTTATATTATTATTAATGATATGGTATTTTGAGAATTCATTTCAATATAATGACCAGCGAAACGGGAAAAGCCTGCTAGTGTATAATAAAAGAATTTATATCGTTATTTTTATATGATCATTCACTTATTTACTTATTTTGTGCTTGTTTGAATTTAGGTTTCATGTTTTAATTAATGTCTTCTGTTTACAAAAGACGAAAATGTTGGGTTCATGAGAATTTTTCAATGAATATTTATTCATTTTCAGGTGTCTTAACACAGGATTCGACCATTTTTTGAAAACGTCTGTCGTGCGATAGCACAATTATGTAGATACTGTATCTCATTAACAAAAGGACGGAATTCAACAAAATTTTATACTTGGTTCAACCTTTACTTAAATTGGTGCTGATTAGATTTTGAAATATACCGCCCAAATACCTTAAGATAAGGCTATATCACAGTTTCCACATTGTATCAAAGCACGGAACTTCATAGGAATGAGAGTCGTGACGAAAAGCTATGTTTATTCAATTAGTGTGCATATTGGTTGAGAAATAATGCTGTTATGATGTATGATGCAATGTATCCCTGTTTACGGGAAAGCAGTACATCAACTTCTATTATATATAAATGCACCAAACTTAGAATGTAAAATGGATATTTTGGAAAACTATGCTATGATAATTTGGCAATTTACAGTGGTAGCCGAGAAAGAAAATTGGTATATCACTAATTGATGGTACTTATATAGAATTACATCTATTCATTTAAATTGTTTTTTAATCTCGATTTATTTGTTTCATATCGCAGGTAAAATTTGTTTTTTCTCAATACATTGTTGCAATTGTAACGTCAATTGTTTTCTGTTGAATTATCCCTTTTCAGTCATTTTACTCACCCCTCCAAACCACGGAAAAAAAAATTATTTTCTTTATTCTTGTAGCTATAACATTCGTTTCAGCATTATCTCGGGGAAACTTGGGCTTTTTTTTTTATTATTAAGAAGATTTTGCAAAAGTTTATATTGCCTTAAATATGTATTTTAGAAACATTTTTTAAGTAAAATTCTGAGACGGTTGAATGTATTTAAATGATATAATACTGCTACATGACAACACAGTAATGTATGAATTAAATTTGTGCATAAATGTATTTCCATTATTTGTTTTTCTATATTGATGTTGATATGGTGCTGCATTAATATAAAGTTGTAGATATAAAAGAAGTTAGTGTATTCTATACATTTTATGATATAATGAGCCTATCACATTCAATTCGAGCTTTTTTTTTTTATATATATATCTAGAATTGACATTTAAATCAGCATTATGAAAGGGATTCAGAAATATTTAATATCATGATACATCGTGATATCGCGATTTGGCCTTGACAATATATCGTTATATTGAAATAGTGACATCACCCACTCCTACTCCGGAGTTATCTATTGATATCGCCTACTATTAGTTCCATATTCACAGATCTAACATATCCCTCATTTTTAACATTTTCCAACAAGGTTAAAAAGTGTTACTGACATCAGTTTGTCTATCTGTTCGTGTGTATGTCTGTCAGCTATCTGTCTATCTGTCTAACTGTCTGTGTTCTTACTCCCGTAAATATTCATGGAAATTCTTGAAACTGATATATGTTATACAAGCTCACTATCGAATGTTCCCTATTGAAAATGGAGTGCACATCTCTACTGGTTTGTGTACAGGGACACTCGAAAGTATTTTAAAGCATTGTGTTCTATCAGAGAGATTTCTTTAAACTATATTTTAATACATTTACTTTACACAGATCTTAATGAAATTGATATATGTTATTCAAGTTCACTATCGGATGTTCCCTATTGGAAATGGAGTGAATACCTCTACTGGTTTGTGTAGAGAGACAACCGAAATTATTACACAGTATTATGTTTTATGAGAGAGATTTCTATAAACCATATTTAAATAACTTTACTTTACACAAATCTTAATGGAATTTAAATATGTTATCCAAGTTCACTATAGGATGTTTTCTATTGGAAATGGAATAAATATCATCACTGGTTTGAGTACAGACACCCAAAAGTATTCCAAAGTATCGCGTTCTATGATAGGTATTTCTATAAACCAAATTTTAATACCTTTACTTTGAACAAGTCTTAATGAAATTGAAATATTAATATGCACAAAAGAATTATTTCTAAGAATGTAGTATGGTTAGCATTAGATTTACAGGGCCACACAAAAATATTCAGTTTCATTGAAGGATGTTATTGGAAATTTGCTGGAATTGCATTTTTGTTTATATTAAAGGACTTTCTAACAATTTTTAATTTTGAATATCATTTCAATTTGTGTAGCTGTCTGTCCGACTGTCCATCTTTCTATGTGTCCGTCAGCCCGCCTCAACATCATTAAATATTTTCAGACTTTTTCAAATTGATAAATATTATTCAAGTTCACTATGGAATGTTTCTTATTTAAAATGGCAGTATTAGGTCCTGTACAACTGGTTTGTGTACAGGGACACCCAAGAAATTTTAGTGCATTGCGTTTTTGTCGGACATTTTTATAAGTCACATTTAAATAGCTTTCTACTGTAAAAATCATAAAGAAATCAAATTTTATTGTTAATCTGTTAAAATAATGTTTTCTATAGAATAGGAACTTTAGATTTACAGGGTACACTAAAATATTCAGGTACACCAAGGGCTGCAATTAGAATCTTAGGGATGCATTTTATTTTGCGTTGAGCATTTTCAACAATTTTCAACAATGTTTAAGAGTGATTATGAATACATTTAGTCTTTTTGTGTGCATTTCAGTCTATCTGTCTATCTGTTGGGTGATACCATAAGCAAAGAACATTGAAAGATATACGATACACTAAGTACGTACCGTTGGAAAGTGTTAATATTCAATGCATACTGCATGATTATTCATTATTGCTTTTCCTATTCTTATCTGTCCCTCTCTTTATCAAACAATTAAAATAATTGTTTAATAAATAAAATGACCAGGTTTGGTTTCAAAGGTAATTCTACTACATTTTTGCTTTTCAACGGAACCCAGGAAATAGAAACGATTGAATGGAGTGCATGACAGAATTTAACTTCCAGCACTAAATGCATTTATAGCAATTTCCAAACCTAGCCTCCAATGTACCCGAATATTATTTTAGGCCATTGAAAACCAACGGTAAACGTTTTAAACAATTATTTATAGGAAAAACATTTTTGCACGTAGAAAAAACATTATTAACGTTATGATTAGTGCAGTCTATATATGTTAAAATGTATTAACCATAATTTCCGCCCCTAGATCCTAAAGTATTTTAATTTTTTTGTTAACCACTGTATACGATTTATTTGTTCGATCCCAGTAAAATGTTTCAAGTAATATTTTCATATAATAAATTTTTAGAATATTGAATGTGGATTTCCTGTCAACATCTGTTTTCGAGTTATACTGATCAGAACAAAAACCCTTAACGGGTTAAAATTTTGTGATGCAGCTACTTTATCGCTATAAGAATTTGAAATATGGGTCTTAAAAATAATGATATCAAATTATAAGTGACGCTTTGCTATTAGTTAAAATATACATAGATTTTCTTATTTGATCATTTGCTTTTTTCTTTTATTTATATTTACAATGCAAGCATATTTTTAACTTCAAGATAAGACAAATATATAAAATATACTCACTGATGCTTTTTCATTTGCATTTCAATTTCAAAATAACAGTTTTAAAAGGAATGATATCAAAATTCCAGTGACGCCTCAATGTCACCTTAAAAGATTTGTTTTTAGATTCCACTAAAATTACCCTTGTTTTGTCTAATAAAGTATATTTACACATTGAAACAGTGCTTTTAATTTTCAAATATACTGTCAAATAATCACACTTTCACTGAGCTTGCATTATAAATTGAAATTATTTATTTCAATAATTCGATTTGTCTTTTGCGTCACGCTATCCAAAACTGTAAGTAAAATTTGTGCAAATGTTTTCTTTGCATCACACTATCTCTTTGCACAAATTTTCACTTAGTTGGATACTATGATACAAAGTAACATTTACATAAATTTTACACACAGTTTTGGATAGCGTGACAGAAAAGACAAATCGATTTATTGTAATAAATAATTTCAATTTATAATGCAAGCTCAGTAAAAGTGTGATTATTTGACAGTATATTTGAAAATGAAAAGCACTGTTTCAATGTGTAAATATACTTTGTTAGACAAAACAAAGGTAATTTTAGTGGAATCTAAAAACAAATCTTTTAAAGTGACATTGAAGCGTCACTGGAATTTTGATATAATTCCTTTTAAAACTGTTATTTTGAAATTGAAAAGGAAATGAAAAAGCATCAGTGAGTATATTTTATATATTTGTCTTATCTTGAAGTTAAAAATATGCTTGCATTGTAAATATAAATAAAAGAAAAAAGCAAATGATCAAATAAGAAAATCTATGTATATTTTAACTAATAGCAAAGCGTCACTTATAATTTGATATCATTATTTTTAAGACCCATATTTCAAATTCTTGTAGCGATAAAGTAGCTGAGTCACAAAATTTTAACCCGTTAAGGGTTTTTGTACTGATATCATTACTTTTTATAGGTTATTGATCAAAAAATTAAATTAACTCCTTCTGACTCATAGGAAGTTTAGGTTGATTTATCTTTTCTTATAAAGTTGCCACTATTGTTTTCAAAATGGCAGCTACAATTTATTAATGGACTTGGTGGATTTATTAATGAGAGCTATGTATATATGCAGTTTTAAGCAAATCATTTCAAAAGTTATTGTGATAATTTTCAAGTGGCCACCATTTAGAAACAAAAGGACAGAGTGACTGAGATGCCCAGTGAACTTATCAAAGATATTTGAATGATATGTCAACTGCACAAATTTGATTTGAACTGATTCAGTATTACAAAAGTTATTGTAATGAAAAAAATTTAAGTGGCTGCCACTTGGAAACAAAATGGTGGAGCAAGTTGCCTAGCAAACTTATCCAAGATATTTGAATTGTAAGTTCACTCCCCAAATTTGATTTGAACCAGTTTAGTATTCTAAAAGTAATCGTGGTGGCACATTTTCAAGTGGCAGCCTGATTTCAAGTGGCTGCAACTTGGAAACTAAATGCTAGAACAAAATTCATCCAAGATATTTGCGTGATAAGTTCAATGTCCAACTTCAACTGATTCAGTATTTCAAAAGTTATTCTGATGATAAATTTAAAAGTGGTAGCCTGATTTGAAATGGCCGTATCGGTCATTTTGTTAAAAATGGCAGATAAAATTCATTAATAAATACTTGGTTGAGACCCTTATGTGGTCAATGTAAGCATCAAAATTCAAGCAAATACAGTCTTAACTAACCTTTTTTCAATGTGGATTTGAAATTTTCATGTAGCCACCACTTGAAAACAAACTGCAAAGCAACGTAGTTAACAAACTCATCTAAGATATTTGTAAGATAAATTTGCTGTATAACTTTGGTTCAACTTTGAGTATTATGTCGAAAATTATCGTAATCACAAAATTTCCATTATATATACAGAAAAAATCAATTTATACATTTTTTACATTTATACAACCATTTTTTAATTCATTAAATCAATGAAGGCTTTTCTCGCTTTGCTGGTCACTATATTTAAAGGAAACTCTTTTCTATATCGCTTTACAAACAAAAATAAAATATAAAGAAATCATGAAGCACTTTAAAGCCCGGTTTGGTTCCCCGCTGCCTTCAGCAGCGACCCACTCATTCACAGGCTCTCGGGTGTCTGTCCCTATTGTCTGTGACGATCGCTTACCAGTGGGCTTCCATTTGAGTGCTTATCAGATGACAGTTTCAAAAAGATTGAAGTAGCCATTTTATATTTGAATCCCAATTACATATGAACAACACTATATGTGGTGCATATAATGTTTTCTTTCACGTTATTTTCTATATTTATTTTATTTATTCGATCAACCATAAAATGACAACAATTTCACACATAATGAAATATGTAAACCTGATCATTGTACAGGCAGCCTAAATGTAGCTCCCCTTGGTGACTTTTGAATTTATATCGTCACTTTAGACAAAAATACATATATAGATGAAGAAAATAATTTAGATTTTAAAACTTTGGATTTCGTCAAAAAACTATTTCGATAATATTTTAAATAGGGAACTGTTTTATAATTATGGTAATTCTATTTCGTAATTGTTGATAATAAAGTTACAATTTTATAAGGAGAAAATATTTCAATGTATTCATCCACTGGACCACAAACTGTAAAATGTAAAAAGCAAATTTCTGGCAACACTGCAAACAACAACAGTTTGTTTTGTTACCCTTGCTTACTTTGCTTACCCTTGCTTACGAAATTATATTGCATTATTTTTAAAATTATTTTTTTTTTTTTTTTTTTTTTTTTTTTGTCTCGTAAAATCTTGGATTAATCTACATTTACATACATTATATTTCAAGTAGGAATTAGTATTTCAGTAGTTTTATTTTACTTTTTATACACATTGTCCATTGTGAAGCACGTGTAAACTTTGTACATTTAGCTTCTCAGTGTTTTTTTCAGCTTTTTTATGTTTCTGATGCATATTTGTTCTTTTTTTATACACTGAAGATTAAAATAAATATTTATTACTCTAATATAATAGATTTTGTTATCAAAATTCTAGTATTTCATTTCGATATCTTGCCTTTGCATACAGTTTCAGCTTTTTGGTATTTTTGCTAATTTCGTCCCTGAATTTTAAATTTCCCCCAAAATTCCTCTTTTATTAAAATATGTATACCATGAATCATAAAATAATTCATGATAAAATAATAATAATAATAATAATAATAATAATAAAAACATTAGCAGAATTTTCTGAATCTATCCGCAAAAAAATAAAATTTATCTTCAAACAGTGAAAGAGGAAGGCACTCCCTCTCAGGCCTAGCACCGTGTAGTCAATCAGTCTTAATCCTAAACACATACTCAAACCAGGAAGACCGAACCAAGTCTGGTATCACTAAAAATATTAGCAATTGATAAAATTAATTTGTAGATGCAAATTTTACATAAATTAGCATTATACAGTACAATAATCTAGAGATAGAAAAAAATGTATTTTTAAGCCTAAACATTTCTTTCTTTTGTTGTTAAATTGATGTGCAAAGTTTTAAAAAATCTTACAAATTTTCATATCCATAGAGCAGGGCGCGAAATTTTCGCTCACGAACTCGCCATTGGCGAGTGGAATTTTTACTGTGGCGAGTAAAAATTTGGTCAAGTTATAGGTAGAATTCTTACACGATACGGTGACAGAAAACATTCTTTTTATAGATTTAAATATGACAAAATCTTGTGATCTTATAACCTCTCCTTTCTCTCTTCTCGGAGTGTTGAGTCTGTGTGTTGTGTGTGCGCTGTCCGACGATCGCCCCAGCCTAGGAAAGGAAAAATGCTTAGTACATGCATAAAAGTTTTAATCTCTTCGTCAGTTTCGTTTTTCTCACTTTCATTTCTCCAAGCTGAGTGAGAACAGACGAGCAGAGCAGAGAACCTTTTTGCCCGTCGCCCACTATCGGAAAGAAGAGAAACACGTAAGTTTGCCTATGCGATATTGGTGCATGAAAATGAGCTCGAGCCCTTTTAAAAATACTGCTTATTTTTATTTTGTTGAATAATTACCAAAAAACAGTTCACATTCTCCAGTTTTTCAGTGAAATGCCAAGGATTTGCGTTTGTAATGATTTGTAAGCAACGATTATACCAAAAAAGTTATTCTGAAATGGTTATTTCAAATGGCAATAATGAAGAAACTATACACATTGACATTCCGTCTGATTACAAAAATAAAACAGACAAAAAAGACATTTCTGATGTAAAAAGTTAAATAAATACCGTAAATTTCCATGTATAAGCTGAGAATTTTTGGAAATTTTTCGGAAGCTGAAGTCGGGGGTCAGCTTATATATGAGTACACATTTTTAGGAAAAAACGTACATTAGAAACAATGATTGAATACATATATTTTAAGCTTAAAAACTATATATAAAGTAAAACATTGATATTAAACCAATTATCACATATAAAACTTTTAAATTAGCAATTTTAAATTTATTTCACGAAACGCTCGATGTAGTCACGTGTGTTACATTTCTTTTTTTTTTTTTTTTTTTTTTTTTTTTTGACCTGCTGGTAACTGACATCTTCGGCAGATTGCACGAACAGAGTAACTACTCTGTCTGATTCAGAAATAGTATTTAAGAAAAACTTGAAAAAACAGGAATCCTGGTCATATTTTTAATTTATACAATAAAATCATATCTGTTTAAAATGTTTCTAGGCTTACACTAGCAAAAAAAGTGGCAAATCTTCGTTTTTTTATATAGAAGTTTTTTTTTTTTTTTTTTTTTAAAGATTGTTTTGAGGCACTGATAAATATACTCAAAAGTAGAAATATACAAAATAATTTAGATACGTCATTAAAAAAAAAATCTATGCAATCGGTCTTTAAACGGCTTATTTATGTAAACATCCAGCGGCTGCATCATCGACGTTAGGGTTAGGCCTCCCAATATTACGGCAAGGCAACCATCGTTTTTAGCTGCCGCGACTTGTGTGTACGAGTGCGTCTGTGTTAGCCTCCCTTCTGATAGGGTTGCCAGAGTTAAAATTATCGTCATTGGCGAACACACTGCGATCGTTTTGGTCATAGCTAAGCAAGGTAAGGAATTCTATTGGATAAGCATGCATTTCGTGCAATTTCATTGGACAGATTATCCTGAAAGTTGTATAGATTGGCAATATTTTTACCGTTTTGGCAATTTACTCGAACTTTAAAAGAGTATTTTTTCAATTCGGCTTGTACACGGGTTGGCAATTTTGGGCAAATTTCTGCCGGGAAAAACGTACTCACGGCATATATTCGGAAATATACGGTAAATAGGTATATAAGGAAGCTTAACGTTTCAAATAAAAATATTTTCACAGGATATTGTTTGACAAAGAGTTTTTTTTCTTCTTTTTTTTCTTTAATGAATCTTTGCATTTTATGTTATTAGATATTTTCATCTTTTTCATCTTTTCATCTTTTCATCTTTTTCTGTTATTAGATATTTTCATCTTCATTATGAGACATGATGATATACGACACACTTTTAATACATATAATTTTAGGCATATTTGTAAAAGCATTTCAAATAGTTAGGAAAAATAAAAAACACAAAATGCGTAAAAAAGAAAAAAAAATGACAACCCTAATTTATGTCGAGTAATTTTTTTTTTTTTTTTTTTTTTTTTTTTGACGAGTGTAATCTGACTTGAAATTTCGGGCCCTGATCTAGAGATACAATAAAAGTGTATTTTTAAGCATAAACATTTGTTTCTTTTGTTGTTAAATTGATCTGCAAAGTTTTAAACAATCTTTCAACTTTTCATATCCACTGTATGTTTGTATATTCACTGTATGTTTTTTATATTCACTGTATGTTTTTCATATTCACTGCATTTTCTTGATATTCGCTGTATGTTTTTGCTTTTCTGTTTTTCTAGAAAAAAAAAAGTTCATGAAATTATAATTATTCCTAGTAGTAGAATTTTCTTTGCAGCAAAGTAAAACTTGTCTATGATCCTGAAATGCCAGACCAAGTTTGGTATTGCAAAAAGTATTAACAATTCATAAAACATGTAAAATTTGCATTCAATCACATTTCAATTACATTCAATCACATTTTTTTTTTTGCAGACGGAAAATGATTAGAAATCCCAAGGCTTTTGCGAGGCGTTTGTTTGCCGATCGTAAGGGGGGATATGTAAAAATGTAATCAAAGCGGTTGTAATTAAACTTTAAACTGGAAACATGTGAATAGATCACCACTAAATGTAAATATATATATATTACGTTTTTTTATTACAATGATAAATCACCAACATATTTTTATATGCCTGCTATTAGATGGAAATAATCATTTCAACTTTTTACTTCAAAACAGAACATATTAACCACTTCACCAGCCACTGTAGTATGTGGAAGGCTACGTTTCTCCCAAGTTATCTCGGGATGGCCGGTGAAGTGGTTAAACATTCAGCCACCATTATTTCAACAAGTATACAACAATTTCCCTTGATCCACTCCCACTTTCCACCGACACTAGGCAACATTGTGTGAATGAAACAGGGCTGGCAAGTTTTTTTGTTATAAAAAAATTCTTATGATTGAAATATTCTTCATACACTAATAATCACATTGTCTGTTGGTCACGTAAAACTAAGTTTTTAAAGAAAAGCGAGCCCAGCTTTTATACATTCTATTAAAAAAGTATTTTACTTTAAAAAACAATTTTACGTATTCGTGTTTAACGATTGGTGCGTTGCCGGTATATATATATAGCTTGTTTTCACGTTAAAACTGTTCATTTTCCTTCAAAACCCCGTTAAGTTGCTTCACCAAGACAGGTAATGGCCTTGGCGACAAATTTGGCGACCTAGGCGAGAAAATATTTTTTATTGACCGATCGAATATCTAAGCTCTAATTCTATTATTTCTAGAAGTTACTAGAAAATTCTGGGTTTATAGAAGTTTATAAAAAGAATTCTGTTCCGACCAGTGGGTGTCCACTAATTGCAAGTGAAAACAGTGATGACGTAAGTGCATAAATACATTGTCATTTTAATTCGCAAACATTTCCCCAACATTTTTGTTGAAATAGTATAACTTTAGGAAGTTTTATGGTGAAATTGCGAAATTTTGTAAACTGCCTTATTAAGATATATGAGTTCAGAGCTTTCAGTCCTCTGGATTAACCACTTAAAGGTTGCATATTTTTCCCAGATAGGCTCACAATTTCGTTTAATTAAAGAAAATAGAGTGAAAATAAATATAGGAATAATATCCATACGTATTCAGTACATATTTTCAAATACGTTTCATATAATTTAGTGCTTTCTTGTACTCTAAAATTTTAAGAGAAAATGCCCAGGGGCATGGTCACTACTTGAATCAACTGGAACGAGTACGTTAAGGGGTTAATTAATAACAATATTCCACTAAAGTTATCTTCAGCTTATTTTCACGTAATTTTTGCTAAAATATAAAGCCAATATTTCTATAAAAAATTATTGGTATTTAAAAATCCTGAGAGTTGGCAAGTCTGTGATTTCTTGCAGTTAATTTTTATCATAAGTATTACATACAAATTGTGCACCTTTAACGAAACTCAACATTTTTTATTTTAAAAATTAAAATTTGGCAACATCTTTAATGATTTTTGGCAAATATGTTTAATGATTTTTTATCTTCCGAATTATGAGACAGAAGTATTTATGTATTTGAAACATTTTTTTAATTTTTTAAGAGCATTATTTAAAGCTATATGAAATAAAATTTGTGCATATCACTTTATCACAGTAATTAATGAGAATTTTTGGAAGTGGTACTTTAGTGTACCAGTAGTACATAGAGGTAGAAAAAGACATTTGGACCTTAAAAAAGTATTAAAAAAAAAAAAAAAAAAAAAAACTTTTTTTTGTGTTCTTCATATTTTTTCTAAGATAGATTAATGAGAGATTCCTGAAGTAATATAGGAATTAATTATAAAACATTAGTGAAAATGCTAAGCAAAAATAGCGAGAGCACTCCATAAAATCATTTTTGGAACAAAAACTATATGTAGCATGTAGCGTCTAGTGTCTTGTAGTGTAAATATGTCATAGCAAAAATATACCTAGTCGATACGTTATAATAAAGGCGATGAAAGTATATATTAAAAGGAAATATATACTTTCTGTTCTTATAAATACGTTATAATAAAGGCAATGAAAATAATATTAAAGAGAAATATATACTTTCGAATCTTATAAATACGTTATAATAAAGGCAATGAAAGTATATGTTAAAATGAAATATATACTTTCTGTTCTTATAAATACGTTATAATAAAGGCAATAAAAATAATATTAAAGAGAAATATATACTTTCTATTCTTATAAATACTTTATAATAAAAGCAATAAAGTATACTTTAAAGTGAAATATATACTACTTTCTATTCTTATAAATACGTTATTATAAAGTCACTGAAAGTACATATTAAAGTAAAATATATACTTTCTGTTCTTATAAATACGTTATAATAAAGGCAATGAAAATAATATTAAAGGAAATATATACCTTCTACTTTTATAAATACGTTGTAATAAAGGCAATGAAAGTATATGTTAAAGTGAAATCTATACTTTCTGTTCTTATATAAATGCCTTTACCATTTCTTCCATAAATTCGATTATATATTTTTAAAGTAATGGTGTTTTAAAGACCGCTTGTAGATAAAGGGTTAAAATTGGAAAGGGATAGCCCTTTTGTGAGGAATAATATTTAAAAATATTCATACTTGAAGCAATTTTATTGATTTTGTTTTAATTTTTAATGACTGAAACATTAAATACAGTCTTCTTTGTTTAGTGTACAGTTCAAATTAAAACTATTATATAATTTTTTCTTGAAAATTTTCTTTTTTCCTTTTGGACAGTTGTATAAGTAAAGTGAACATTTATACTACTTCATAATAATTTGTTCTATGTAACGTGTTTGTAGAAATATATAACAAAGTTTTTGCATTTGGAAATAATGGTGTTAAAATATTGATATTCGGAAATAGTGGTGCATATGCTGTTTAAAAAAAATGTGCAGCTCATTATTGCATAAAAGAAGGTTTTTGTATAAAGATTTATACATTCATTAATTATTCCATTTGTACGTTCTGACAAATTCTTTCAATTTACTCAATACATACACTCAAACAAAGAAAATAATTTCTTTATTATTATTTGTTTTTAATATTTCAATCTTTATTTTTTCTTTAATTTTTTTCTTTAATTTATTTTTCTTTATTTTATTTTATTTTAAATAAATTCCGATAAACATGAACAATATCTGAAACTATTCCATAAAAGAAAAATAAATAAATTGAGAAAATAAATACTTTTATTAGTAAATTCTAAATAGACTTTTTTTTTCTTCATGGTAATAATTTTAAACAGTTCCTTTCATTTTATTTGATTAAAAAACTGGAAAGTTTTGCAGCCCGGGGGATCTTTAGGGCTATTTTAATTCACTGCAGGACACCGATATCCCTATGGAGAGCCATTCAGTTCAAATAATCTATTTGTAGATTTCTCTTTGATACTGTCTCCAATGCCTTGAACGATTTAAAGATACATACATCTGTTGCATGACAACGAATAAAGTTTGAGATGAAAAAAAAAGAAAAAAAAAAGGAAGCAGGAATATAAAAGAAATGGAATTTTAAAATCGTAATTGATAATTTGTTTGTCAAGTGTGCTTTTACAGTTCACCATTAATCATTTAAGCTTAAAAAAAAAAAAAAAAAAAAAAAAAAAAAAATCGTTCGAAATTTGCAGCCTGAATGCAGTTTTATGTTTTAAGTTAAATTATAAAAAATTATATAAATATTTAAATTCTAAAGAAATTTTGAAAGAAAATATATTGAAAACATTGCTTTTAATTTTCATTTATTTATTTATTACATTAAGTAGTATATTTGTTTTTTAAATATAAAATTTAATTGTATAAATAGGTCTGTTATCAAGATTTGTAGACCTGCTAACTATATTAGTTTATCCGTAATGGTATTAGGCCTTTCCCTCTTTTCACACCAGAATAGCTGTAGAGTAATATTTAGTTATACGTTCTTATGATTAAATAAGAAGACCATTGCTCTACAACTATTCTGGTGTGAAACAACTGGTTCTCTACAACTATTCTGGTGGCTAAATACCATTACGGATAAACTAGCATAGTTAGCAGGTCTAGATTTCTGATAGATAAAACTGAGAGATTTTCAGTCAATAGTAATCGCATCTGCTCAATAGATCTTTAAAAAAAAATAAATAAATAAGCAAAATATAATGTTAGTTAATAGTTTGTAAACAAACAGATGCAGAGCCTGATTAAGGGGGAAGCACACATTATTTATTCTTACACCGTTATTTTTTAACAAATACTTTCCTCCTATAATAAACAGAAAATTCTCATTAAAAATTATTTTAAAAGAATTCTGGTGTCTAATAACGGTGAGTAAATTGGATTGTTTTACACCGTTCATTTTTTATAAAAAATATTTCGTCGTCAAAGCGTGGAATTTCTATGACATGAAGTAAAAAATAATTGTAAAAATATTCCGGTGAGAGCGGAGATAATGTGTGCTTCCCCCTTAATCAGGCTCTGAACAGATGTGCATACTGCTTGTTTTTGTAACGGACTCATATCTACTCTTTAACTACATTTCTTGCGACTATGGTAGCCTCTACGCAAGTGCGGATTCAACGAGTCCATTAGTAAAACAGGGGAGACAAGCTTTTCGTTGAGAGAAAATAAGCGATAAGGGAATACCGAATGACTGGATGTTTACTAAATTCAAACCTGTTGGTCAACTTGGAAACCCTCTAAGATTTTCGACTCGTCCTCACTGCTAGGCGTATGAAACGTGGTTGCACTATACGCTATTCTTACTGCGTGAAGTCTGGAGTGATATTTTATTAAAATAAGGTTGAAAGAATGGAAGGTACATTTATTTCTCATTGCGCTCTTTTATTGATAGCGAAGCCTAAGCGGTCATCTTTTTTCAAAGTATTTCCCAGTAGTTTATAATTTGCATCCGTAAACGAACGATAATTTTGCTTTTACGACATGAGAGTTTCCCACTATATCTGAAAATATGCCTTTCCTTAAAAGATGTTAGTCAAGCAAAATAAACAAATAACATGCTGCATCTAAATATACAAGTTGGCTAACTTCTTTATAGGTGATTACTGTAAGTTTATTTAAATAAAAGTTTACTCTCTCTTTACAATTTAATACCTGATTTATGTATACTATAAATCTCTTCGGGTAAATAATGTAACATTTTTGCCACAATCTATTATTAACGATATTTCTTGGAACTAAAAAAAAAAAAAATAATAATAATGATTCGTAATGTCAATAATCCTTAGATTACATATACATAACTGCCAATTTGTACGTCTTTTGCTAATAGAAATGTTTCATAAACATTTTAAAAAATATTTTAGCAGATTTCCTGGATTAAACACGGTGAATTTTTTTACAAAGTAATATTGGTGTTAACAAAATGTACAAGTTGTCACCTATGCGCATAATTAAACAGTAATTAAAAAGAGCATTAAGAATTTCTCTACCACATTTTTTTTTCAATTAAACAAATTATTAATCAATTTAATACAATAGATTCTCTATCAAACAGGATGTCCAGGAAATACTTAGCCCTGAAAACAAAAATCTTAGGTAATTAAATTTAAAGATGCAAATTTTGGTGAAAAAAATTGACATAGAATGTAAAATTATCCTACAATAGGATATTGATAATTCAATTACTAGGAAAAGAAAATAATAGATACAATTTTAGACATACAATGAGCAAAAAAAAAAAAAAAAAAAGAAAAGAAAAGAAAAGAAAAAGAAAAAAAAAAAAAAAAAAAAAAATCTTATGGATTTACAAAATTTTATTTTATATTTTCCTTAAAAAAATGACGCAGTGCAACTTAGGGGAGAGTGGGGATGAATGGGACATTTTTCATGTTTTTATTAATAACGTTTACCATATGTAATTCAGAATTTTGTAACATTGCTCATAAGCACACTTCAGTAATCAGTTACAAATAAACATACTAACTTTAATAAAAAGTTATAATTTTTAATTAATAATATATTTTTTTTACATGCATGTGCATTGTCCCATTCATCCCCACCTGTGGGATGAATGGGACAAGACTGAAGTCAACAAAGAAAAGAAAACAAAATGGAAAGTAAATAAATTTTTAAAGTTAAATTGTTTTATGTGATTTTATTACACACGATGGATTTACTGAAAATAACAAAAACTGATGTATTGACTCAAATTTAACATCGAAAGGCAAAAGTCCTTTGGTTCGCACAGTTCCTACTGCTCTAGGCTTTGGTAATTTAATCTAATATGATTTAATCTAAAAATAAATTAATAAATAAGACACTAGAAAGATATAAATCATTATAATAGAGTACAAATTATTCAGATAAATTTTTGTTTCTGACTGATCAGGAAAAATAACCATTCTATTCTGTATTACATTAATAATCCCCAGGATTTATTTAATTAGCTTGATTGAAATTGTGATTTTAATCAAATTATTATTAGTTTATTTATTTATTTTTTTAATTGTTGATATTATTGATTTAAGTTGCATTGAATATTCTAACTTATAATTTTTTTAATCATAATTATTATAAACAAAAATCGTAACAATTAATTTTAATCTATTTTTCTTTAAATCCATGTTATAATTACTGAACTATACTGGTTATAAAATATTGAAAATCTATTTACAATTTGTTTTAATGTAATTTTTGTGTACAATTTTAAATTAGCATATAGTGGGGAATGTCCCATCCATCCCCATTCAAACTGTCCCATTCATCCCCACCACCACATGATCATATAAAACAGGAAACATGTTTAATGAACAATTGTCAAAATTCTTCTTAAATATCATAAACACAGTAAAAGACTATGCCTTTTCATCATATATAAGAGTTATATTAACTTTAAGCAAATATTTAATTTCTTAACTACTATCTAATTGAGTCAGTAAAAGTTACTTTGACAGCAGAAAAATACACTTTTCTTTCTGCCCTTTTATAGATAGCACAACTCTGAAACTACACTTGATGAATGACCTCAGTACTGCCATATATCAGAAAAATTGTCAAGCTTCTGGTGCATGCAAAACATAAAAATTTTGCTACTGTCCCATTCATCCTGCGTCTCATTCATTCCCACTCTCCCCTATTTATCAAAATCCTTCTTTATGAAAATTATTTTCCAAGGTGAGTGAAAACGATTTTGATATTAGAAAAGTATAACATTAAAAACTGAAGGAAAATCAGTTTTGTTCCCTATAGATTTGCCGGCCCTAACGCTCTAAGGCGCTCCAAACAGTGTAGTCAAATGTATGGACACTTTTTTTCCATTTTCACCAATAATTTTGAGGCATTATATTTGATATAGAAAATAGACGAATAATCTTCAAAGTGATTAAGTAACCGTTACAGTTAAAATTTAGTGGTAAATATTGAATAAAAAAAGTCCATAAATTTGGCAATACTGACCAGAAGAGTGAATAGGGCATGCAAAGGGTTACGGTTAAAAAAATGCACTTAACTTTTATTTATTTATTTATTTATTTATTTATTTTATGGGGAAGGGGTGAAAAATAAATCTCTCTTTCAAAATATCAAAGATTTACGGTTCGACTACTCGTTTAAAAAGTATGAACGATTTCTTTAGAAAAAGTTTCATATTGAAATTTTATATCCCGTAGAGAGCATATGCCCTAGGGAAGGAGGCGATGATTTTACATATAAAATCAATATGTTCTGGTTGATAAATACTATTTTAAATAAATTTTCTCAATTTTAGAATGATTTAAAAATTGTCCTTTTTGTATACATTTATACAAAACTTGATTTATGCGGTCACATTAAAAATCATGTACAAAAAAAAAAAAAAAAAAAAAAAAAAGGATGACTGATGATATATCGGTCGATGTGCACCAACAGTTCATAGACGCTAATTTATATCATGGTACAACAATATATATATATATGTTCAAAAACTCTGTGGATTAGTTATTGATTTACAGCGGCAAAAATATGTTAGTCACACACACGCGCACAGATATTTTCTAAAAATGATCAAATCATGTTCTGGATATTTCGAAACGTGTAAGTCCATCAAAAACCGGAAGTCAAAATTTTTTGCATGAAAAAAGTCTCTCACTATTATGTACAGTCGGCAGCAAAAGCATCCGAGCACTAGCAAAAATTCCTATATAAAAAAGTACACTTAATGCTGTTTCGTTAAATAAATTCTTGTCGAATCATGTTCTTAGGCTGACTAAGAGCATGATTCGATAAGGATTTACTTAACAAAACTCTATTAAGTGTACTTTTTTTATATAGGAATTTTTGCTAGTGCTCGGATACTTTTGCTGCCGACTGGAAAGGAACAAAACGATAGAAATCTGTTTCTGCAACATGGTAAACTTCATAACATTGAAAGATTCGTAACATTCTTATTTTGAATCTTTACTTGACTATTATTGCACAGTTTCTTTTAAATCTGCCAAATTTTACACTTTTCAGCAACTGAAAAAACTTTATTTAAAAAAAAAAAAAAAAAAAGAAGAAGAAGCTATATCTGTAACAGTTTTTAAAATAAAATAAAAATTTCTACAAAATATTTCCGGTAGTATAAAAATATAGAAGTTGGAAAGTATGTTCTTTGTTCATATTTGCAAAAGAGACTAATTCTGTAATAATCCATATAATTTTGCTATGTATGTATTCACGCAACTGCCACATATTTTTTCTCCTTAGTATAAATAATATTTTAACACTTTTACCAGAAATAATTAAAACACATCTTTAGAAGTAAGCTAATCATATATTATACATTGGAACCGACATTATATAACAAAGAACCCCAGTTGAGATTTTCTACTATTAAATTTTTAACGATTCTAATTACAGCACAAATAACAAACTTTTCTCACAAGCTTTTACGGACCACGCCCAAATATATTTATGCCCCTCCCGTTCACAGTAAGGTTAAGAGTCAGGGTTTTCTTCGTTTTTTGCTTAAAAATACAGTTAAAAATGGTTAAAAAGTTATTTACATTTACGTTCGTGCTATTTTAAATCTAATTTATGTCATGCTATATACAGGATGGTGGTAAAATGAAACCTATCATCTAAGTCATAGCTATCTAACAAATTTCTAATTAAGATATTAATATAAATTAGATCATTTCTTTGATGTAAATCAATAAAAATTGGATCTACATAAAATGAGAAGAAGAATGATATATTTAAAAATATATTAAAATTCGAACCACCAGATAAAAGAAAAACTCGTGTAATCCCCCCCCCCCTCTCCCCAACCACTTTTTTTTTTAAAGAAAAATAAAATAAATGAAAATTATGGGCATAAGTAAAAATTCAACTTTACGGAGTTCAGAGTGGCCTTTATTTTAAATACACTCGCATAAAACAATTCGTAATATTCAGTACAAGAAAAATACTGTAAACAAAAATAAAACAATAATATATATATATATATAATAAATAAATAAATAAATAAATAAAATAAAATAAAAATAAAACAGAGACTACATCAGTCCATGACATTACTGTAACAACATTAGAACATTGTGGATTTTCTTCAGGCTCTGTTCAATTAATTAATAGACCTTCGAGCTCTAATTAGGGCGATATTACGATTGAGAATATTACTAAGTAAAAAAAATTTTCATACCATTATTTAGGGATAATAATCTTCTTATCTAATCACAGATTAGATTTACTTAATACTATTAAATACTTCTAATATAATGACCGTGTATAAACTCTGATTTATTTTTTGATTTATTGTCATTGCAGTTTCTAATCATTAATCTATCCTTGTCGCTAATAAAAAAGATTTATTCATTATTGGTTGAAGTGCGTCCGTATTACACCTAAACTGATAATGAATCCACAATGAATCTGTTACGCAACCAAACATTTTACTCCTTTTTATTTATTTAATTTTTTACTCACTTAACCAACCCTCCATTCTGATGTGAGTGGAAGAAGTGGTTTTTCACCCAGTTACGCCTTAGTGCTGAACCAGCGAGGTAGGATGTATGGTATTTATCTCAGTAGATATAATTTTCCTTTTTAATAACGATTACATGACAATAATAACATTAATAATCTTTATTAAAATTACATGAACATATTTTCAACTGTATATAACCATACCTTGTGCCATTATAGCAAGAAATTCAAGAGTGAAGTTTGATAAGATTTATGTTTCAAGATTTAGCCATCGTTCGTTACAAAATCCATAATAATGGTGTACTTATAAAGTCACTGAAATTTGTTAAATATTTCCGTGAACTAGTACATACTTCGAATTACATTTACATACTTTTAATACTTTCGGATACATTCATCGCACTGCTTAACGGCCCTCTTCGCTTACCGTCGCCGGAATCCCGAGCCAATGCTATTCTATGGGGAAATTTTCTTTACAAATAACTTATTAACTAATACATATTTTTAAATTCTATTTTCACATTCAGAAAATTCCCAACTGTTAAATTGACGGACCTTTTTTAAAAATGTATTTTTTTTTTTTTTTTAATTTTTAATATTTTATTTTGAAATTGTAAAATGAAAAAAAAATCACATATTGAAAATTCGTATTTTATAGCTTCAAAATAAAAAATAAAAAATTTGAAAAATAATTTTTTAAAAAAACGTCCGTCAATTTAACAGCTGGGAATTTTCAGAATGTGAAAACAGAATTTAAAAATATGTATTAGTTAATAAGTAATTTGTAAAGAAAAAATTCCCATAGAATAAATAACATTAGCTTCGGCTTCCGGCGGCGGTGAGTGAAGAGGGCCCTTAAAGAATAAAACTGTAAACCAAGGATGCACTTGCACAATCCGAAATTTGCGAGCCATACGTATCTCGTGCGACGTTTAGATGTCGTTCGCCTTGGACGTGTGACAAAATGGAAAAGGAATAGTTAAATTACAGTGATGTTGAAAATATTCTGTTACATTTGAAATAAGGTAAATAAAATTTCTATTGATGTAGGTAGAGAAATAATTTATTTACAGCTTCGTATAGAATTAAAAGAAGAACGTCACAGATTTTTAGATGCACAAGATGCGAAATGCATGTGCTATAATATGCGCGAAATAAAAAATGGCCGTGTTGATTTAAAAACTTTTTTGCATAGGTATTTTTTAATAGAAAAAATTACATGTATAAAATGAATTAAAAAAAATAAAATGAAATAAAATGAGGCCTGCTTTAATTTTCTAAGTAACAGGTACAAAATTATGTATAAAAGAGAATTTAATAGTACGACAGGACTAATTCAGTTTATTCTTTCATACAAAACCATGCAGTAAATGCGTTGCGTTTCTTAGCAAAATGTTATTACATTCATTTCTTAAAATTTCTTTGGTACTGATCTAGAATAGAACTGTCTGGTCGACTTGTAAATTTCTGTTGTCATTTTTGCGATGAATTAAATCGTTTATTGGAATTGCGTATATAAAGGCCCGGGAGAAAAATGTCCGAGACCCTTTTTGTCAAATTTAAAATTTCGCTACGGCAGTCTTATACTAAATTTTCATTTTTTCAACATAATTTTTCTGAATTTCATTAATTGTTTTTTTTTTTTTTTTTTTTTGGAAAGAATAGAAGATAAATAATTTATGCAATTATACAAAAACACGTTATAAGTAAATGAATAAAATAAATAGCTCATTATTTACTGCAAAATATGAAGGCGCGTTCCTTAGCAACGGTTGCTATATTAAATTCTTAAAATTGCACTTGCAGGCTTTATGTTAATTTTAATTTAATGTTTATTTAACTTGCTGCCAAAGGCGCATATTCAAGGTGGAACACAGCAAATGATGACGAAAGGAAAAATCTGACTCATAGCAATAGTACTAAAAAAAAAAATTGCCGTTAAAAGAAATTGTTTAAAGACTAAACTTCTGCTTTGGATTAACTTACTTTGAGTTATTTTGTTGAAGCTCAGATCCAGAATAAAAACGATCAGTAATATATATATATATATATATATGTCAGCCATAACGTCGTATGTACAACAAAAACAACAACAATAATATATAAAAAGACACACAGTTATAGATTTGTACGTTTTTCCGGTACTTAATTTGCATTTTACTAAATTTCTACAACCATAAAACTTCGAAAAAGTGCATCCCCCACCTCCTTCTTTTCTCCTGAATTTCGTTTGTTCTGAAAATACCCTTACGCTCAGCTCAAAATTCTATTCAAATAGGACACGGATTTTTACTCTATTCGTTTTTTTTTTTTTTTAAGATCGCCTTTATAAATATATTTCATTTGTCTTATAATAACTCAGACACTGTGATTATTTGGAAATGAAAAAGAAAGTTTCCTGAAATACCAGTATTTTTTTAATTTTAAATAAACTGTCAGAAGTGGGACAAAGAGTTTACAGAAATTTTCCGGTTATTTGAATGCCGGTTAACCAAGAGTTAAATATATATTTGTCATTACTGCATTTTAAAATAAATATATATTTTGTTTTAAAATATTTTTTTATGTTACTTAATTTTAGCTGTATTTCAATATCTACATTTTTGCCGATTTTTACTGGTTATCAACTCCCTTCCTAAATATATACCGATTTTCCTTGAGAATAGAAAGTACTCTTGAACGGCATTTTACGGTAAATAGGAATTTGGGCATTATATGTGTATATTTGAGGTATTCAAAAGTGCAATATATAATTGTGAATTTGTAATGTATTCTAAATGGACTTGCGTTGTGAGCATCTCCCCAAAACTACATAAAATATTAACATTTACATGACTCTAGCTGTTGTTGTTGTTGTTTCTTATGCCACTCGGAAATTCCGAGCCCCGGTAGTGGAACTAACCGGGTTTAAGGCAGGAGGGGTGCGTCATTCCGTTTAACAGAGGAGCGCCCATTAGGGAGGAAGTACGTCTTAGCTCCAGAAGCTGGCGATAGATGGCAGCACCAGCAGGAACTCGAATTTTGATCCGGGACAAGGCTGAGTTTAAAACCATGTTCCGGTACCCCCAGAGGTATAATTTTTGATGGGAACTTGGAGGACTTTGCGACCACGACGGAATTTAACGTGCACCAGTCGCCATTAGCGTACACGACGGTCTTCGGCCGGCTCGAGGACCGAACCCGCAATCTTTCGATCACGAACTCGCTGCTCTTACCGATCAGGCTACCGCGGCCTTACTCTAGCTGTAGTCCAAACATTTGTAAAAATACTAAATTGTTAAAATGAGTAAACTTTTATTAATATACAGGGAGACCAATTTAAAAGAGTACCCGTTGGCTTTTCTTATTACCGTTAAATAGGATGGATGTGGTAACTATTCTAACACTGAACTATAATTGTTTGAACCTTGTTTAAGTGTGGGAGAAAATTTTCAACACTGTTGGACTGTTACAACTTTATCTGTGAGGTAAAACAGAAATGAAGACGGACATTTTTTTTTTTTTCAATCCTGTAATAATTTTATTTAAGAAAAACAAAATTTAATTAATTTTTTTTACATTATCATTCCTACATTACATTTACATTATCATTATCACATTATCATTTCATAGGCTTTTCCACAGAAGTCCTGCAAACATCGATGAATTAAAACAGATCATAACTGAAGAAATCTCGTCAATAACACCAACAATGCTGCGAAGTGTGTCAAAAACCTGATTCGACGTGTTTATGTTTGCATTCAAAATGGTGGCGAACATTTTCAACATTTTCTGTGAGGGATGATAATTTAAAAAAATTGAATTAAATTATGTTTTTCAAAAATAAAATTATTACAAGATTAAAAAAAAAAAAAAAAAAAAAAAAAAAAAAATGTGCGTTTCCGTTTCTGTTTTACCTCACAAATAAAGTTGTAACAGTCCAACAGTGTTAGAAATTGTCTCACAAACTAAAACAAGGTTCAAACGATCATACTTCAAAGTTAGAATAGTTGCCACATCCGTCAGATTTAAGGGTTATAAGAAAAACCCACGGTTACTCTTTTAAACTGATCACCCTGCACATTGTAAGGTATGCATGGCATTTATAGCTAGCAGAAAAAATAAATTAACAAATGCATCAAATATCTTGAATATGAGTTTCCATATTATCTTAATTAATGTAACAAAATCCGAAATCCGGATTTAAGGATCAGTTTTAATTTATTGAGCCACATTCATTGAATTTATTGAAATCCTTATTTACATATTTCTAATAAAGTTAATTAATTGTAATAATAAATTTATGAATCGAAATTGTCGAGTATTTGTAAACTACTTCAATGAAACTCTAAATACCTTGGATATTTTCGAGTCGAGTAGATGTTGCAGTCACTTATCTTAATATCTTATTAACACTTAAGTTAATGCCGTAAACTATGCAGAAAATTTAACATCTATGTTGTTCTAGATTTAATGCAAAAATATTTGTCTTTCCTTAGAATTCTAAATACCAAAATGACATAGTTTACCAAGTATCATTCTGTTAATTTTTAGTCATTTGTAACAAGGCAATTATAGAAATAGTAACTTCCCCGAAACTCCAATTAGCGCTAAAATAAAAGATTTTAAAATTCATTTTCAATGAAAAAATTACTGTAAAATAGTTATTTTTTGTTAATTAATATGTCAAAATGAATTTTTATTAAGTGAAACTATATATTAAAGTCACTATGATTTAAGCATACAGTTTTTTTTCTCTATGAAAGTTAATTTATTTAAAGTGAAAATGATGACTAGTTATAAATGTTTTTTAAATAATTAATAATATATTTTAAATGAAATCGATAGATTTTAATTATAATACTCTTAAAAAAATACTTTTTGATGTTTTGAAAAGTATAAAAATATGAACAAAACTTTTTTTTTTTTTTTCCCCGGTTAATGACAAGCTATATTTTTTCCTCGATATTTCCACCAGTGTGTTTATTCGGGCATTTTTAATTAAGTTTTCCCTCTTAAGTAAGTAAACAATTATCATATAAATATACTAGTGGAAGAAACAAGAAAAAAAAAAGCGGGTCTGTAGCCATATGTTTATCTTTATATATATAATTAAACCAGACAAGTCATTTAAACTTAAATACTAAGAAAATTATTATTGTTCGAATTTGCTAATACCAATAATATATGTTCTTTTCAATTTTTTCACAGAAAAATTCGAAATTTTATCTAAATGTCACCTCACATAGACCCAGAAAAATCTTATTTTAAAACTTAAAAAAAAAAAAAAAAAAAAAAAAAAATGATTTAAAGTTTATCTTGCAGCTTAAAGCACTAAGTACTATATACAGAGTGCACACGATAAATCTTTATTTCTACTTTTTCATGTGCTTTTTATTATTTTTTCAAAGTGTGTTTCTAATGCTATTTTTAGCATTGTTATAGGTATAAAGAATTAAATTTTGAAAGCATTCATCCTGTCGAAGAAACTGGAAGGGGACTGCAATGATAATTTAAGGAGTGCACCTTGGTAGCGCTGTTAAAGTATTTGCGGATTTCAATAAAATGCATTTACGTGACACTAGATAGCAGGTTACCCCTACTACGCTTCAGAGACACACTGACTGAAAGACGATATATTGATTTGGGGCTGCAGTCGGTTATATTACCATATGTTCAACGGTTGCAAAATGATTTTTCCAGCAAGATAACGTGCGATCGCTCGTGACTGGCCCGTTATTTGTCTGCTTTGCCCTTGCCTGAACTGGAGGATAAAATATGCAGAATAATTGAAAGCATACGGACTTTTATTCCACAGATCGCTATCTGCAAGTTAATTGAATATGTACCTCATAGAGCCGCTGAAAGCACCGCATTGAAGGGATCCTATTTGTACTCATCACCCTGTTGTACCTAAAATTACCTTTTTGTAAATAAAATCACTTATATGCATTAACTGTCTGTGCATAAATTTTCCTCACATTCTACCCAGTCTTCCACGGCGTTGCATTTTCTATGTCGGGCAGTGTATAACACATTTTAATTTTCTCTTATTATTTTATTTAAGAAAAGACAATTGTCGAACATTGAATAAATTCAACGTCTTTATTATTTTACTTACATATTTATTTATTTACTTTAATAAGTACTTATTGAATCCATTTCTTATGTAATTTTAAATATTTTTAACACAAACATTTTTAAATATAAGTTTCGATTTTCTAATAGCTATAATTCCAGTAATTATAATTAACTCTCTCGCTTTAAAAGAAAATATTATTAATATATCATTATAAGCATTCTCAGTGCTTTCAAAGGTAATTCTTTAACCTTTTATGGCCTTCTTAGAAACCAAGTTGAATACATTTTTGTGTATTTTTCAAATATCATTATAATATATACATAAATTTTTCGCTACTTTATATTTTTAAGTGACATTGTCTTCTACAATACTTAAAGATAAAAAATACTGTATTTTAAATATTATATGTAAGTAAATGTATTCCTTTATATTTCTTTTTCTAGAAGAAGACTTTTTAAGGTTTGTTCTTTAAATTTTTCATTAATTTACTATCGTTAGTCATGTATTTTTCTATTTACAAGAAGAATCCGCTCCCACTACAGTTCCAATAACTAAATTCAATTCTCTTGAACTTTAACTGAAAATATCATCAAATATCATTATAGATATTATCATTACTGTAATGATAATTCTTAAATTTTCAAGAAGTATCCAGCTTATAATATTTAAGTTCTAAATTTGTTCATAAAATATATATTTAAAAAACAATCATTTTAACAGTCAATAAAATTTGTATAATTTTAAAGAAAATTTTATATGGAGATATCTATAAAATCATTGATTAAAATCAATGATGGAAATGACTAAATTTTGAAGTCATTTAGCTGATGTTAAATAATGGCACAAATTAAATTCATCGAAAACCGGACATCAAAAGTTTTTTCAAATCTTATACTTTCTTCTTATATAAGCAGAAGATATACGCAAGCGAAGTGTTACGTAACTGACCGTCGTTAGGACCAAGTAAAAGATTTCCTATGTTAACCCCTTGAACTGCAATTTATTTTCAGTCAGCACTGCTCACGCAGACAATTTAATTTTCTTAGTTTTAAGAGGAAGGATTGATACAGAAACTTGCGGTTTTGTTGCTCAAACAATTTGTTATTATTAAAAATAATATTTGTTTCACACATTTATATGAATGTTTATTGTTATATATGCATATAAGAACATAATTAGTGTCAGGAAATTCATGACGAGCTAGACTCGTCATTTCAGTTCAAGGGGTTAATCATCCATTGGATTTTTTGTAAAAAATTATTAAAAATCGAGTCGTGCATAAAATTATAATTTATATTAAAAAAAAAAATCAATAGCCAATGAAACCGATTAAAATATTAAAATAAAATTAGAATAGTATTATGCTATATATTAATAGGCAAACATAAAATTTGTGGTACACTTTTAACACAGTAATTATTGGAGTAGAGGGTTGAAAATGGTATCATTCGAAAGATATGATTAGGCAGATTTACAGAATACAAAAGTTATTTTTTTACGGTGTCAAGAAGGTATTTAAAAATACTTTTATTTTTTATGCATTTTTCCATTTTATACACGTATTCTTTTATATTAAAAAAAAAGTACCTAAAGTAGAAAGTTGTTAAATCTGGCAATATCTTAAAATTCAAATAAAATAATTGACACAGTAATTCGTATAGATGTAGCACTACTATGCTCTCAACTACAGATTTTTATTCTAAGAGAAAACAGTCACTAGAATGTTAGAAATTTGAGTGAATGAGTGTTAGACCGAAAGTTTATATTGTTGAAAATATACGCGTATTTAAAAAAAAGAATTGATTTATGAAAATCCTTTTTTTTTCCTCACACTCTCTTCCCCCTCCCCCCCTCTCTCGCCCCCCTTTCTTTCTTTCTTTCTTTTTTTTTTTTTTTTTAATGGGGGGAAGCAAGTAGAAGATACGCAAAAAATCTCTATTTACGGTTTTCGATATTTTACACTTTTTAAGATTCCCTTGCATTTCAATCGACTGAAAGTGACTACTTATTTTTAAAAAGGTTATTACTACTTATTTTTAAAAAGGTATTACTAGCCTATGCATGTATAAGAAGAAAGTTGAAGACACAGAAAAAATTTCGCTTTCCAATTTTCGATGAATTTACGCTTTTTGAGATTTCCTTGCATTTAAATTAGCTGAAATTGGCTACTTATTTTTTAAAATGTGGATTTATTACTATCTTTTGCATACATAAGAAGCAAGTAGAAAATACGCAAAAAATTTCTATTTCAGTTTTCGATGAATTTACACTTTTTGAGAATTTCTTGCATTTCAGTTAACCGAAATTGACTACTTATTTTTAAAAAAGTGGATTTATTATTCTATCCTCTGTTTATATTAAAAAAAAAAAAAAAATATGAGATTCAGAAAAATTTTAGATTTTCAGTTTTCGATTAAGTTACGCTTTTTGAGATATCCTGAACTCAATTCGACCATTTTTAGAAAATATCTGTCTTTTTTAGTTCAAACATTGAACTTTATGAACCAATGGAATTAATTTAACCGAATTTGATATTTGGTTGGACGTTGGTTTGACCTGGTGCCGATTAGCTTTTGGGCTATGTCACCCAATAGGGGGTGCATCCACGTTGCGATTTTCTCTCATTTCAGGAAATGCTCAGCATCTACAATGTACTAAACTTAGAGAAATATATTAAGTAAAATTCTGCTGATTCAAATTGAGTCCAGTTTGATTCAGTTGAAGTTTAATTCCGTTTAGGAGAAGGTAATTACTTTGCTCTGCTTCCCTTTGCAAAAAAGTGGTCCAGTTTCTACCACTGGGCGATATTAGTTACTATAATTGTATGAGGCTGATTTTCAAATGCATTCATGTTTTCATCTTTACATAATTTGAAAAATTCTACTTACATAAAACACAAGAACATACTTACGTGTGAATTCCTTATAATTTATGGTTTTCTAAGCAGGTGATCATTTGTGAGATGTTCTAATTTATATTTAAGAAAATTCTCTACAAATATATATATATATATATTTTTTCTTGTGTTTCATTTAAAAAACAATCTGTAAATTTCTTGGTATTGATAATTAAATTTTCAAATCTAGTTTAGTTTATCTTAAATATTTAGTTTAAGTCAAAATTATATCAATATTTATTTATTTATTTATTTATTATAATTGTTGGTATTTGAACAGATATTTTTCTCATGAGTGTTACTTTGTTTCGTAAACACACAGCTTTTAACTTCTAATAAAAAATTGTTTAATAAAAAATAATTGATTATGACTGGAGTAAAAATCAATAAATAAAACGTTTTAATCAGCAAAACAATTTATTTGTATAAATTAACAAATGTACTAATGTAATGCTGAAATTTAGCTATAGCAACGGATCATGAGCGGCCCCGTGGCAGAAACACGGCGACACGGCGACAATGTCGCAGAAACAGAAATGCTCTTGCAGAAAGATTTTACTTAAGTCAAATAAATTTTGACATTGTGTTAAAAAAAAAAAAAGGAGAGAGAAAGAGAGAGAGAGAGAGAGAACTCAAAGAATGGTTTATAAACTGTTCTGCAGAACAAACTTTCGTTTCTGCAGATACGATCGCCTCAATCCTGAATAAGGAGAGGAGATAAAGCGGATGTAACTCACTTGGGTTAGCTTTGATACGGCATGCATTAGCGATTCGTGATGCGGTGATATGATTCGGTGTATCGACGCTTTTCACTGGTAACCTCTTCACATCGGAACTTCATTTTCGTGTCTCGAAACTTTGTTTTCGCGCCGTGCCTGCCGCTCGTGTCGTGTGTATTTATTGTATTGCAAAAAGATGTTTTTTCGAAAGAATGTGACTTTGCGACCATTTTCCGAATTTCATACTTCATGCATTTTCAGATTCATGCATAATAAAATAGCTGCATCCAGTGATTTTTTATTTTATTTATTTATTTATTTTTAATAAGTGCGTGATTGCTGATGTACCGATATTCTTACATTTTCTGATTTACGCACGACAAATTAGTTTTATCTAGTGATTTTTTTTTCTTTAATGTATGCGAAGCGTGCATACGTGCGTAGTGGTAAATACACGTAAATTTTTAAAAGCTGCATTAATTTTAATGTTTGGTTCAAACTATGCAATACATTTCACAAATATATACAGAAATAAGACTATGGGGAAATTTATAACGTCTGTAGTTATACGCAAAATAAAAATGAAGCTGAATGCTTACCTTGCTTCAAAAAATAGAAAATTAAGAAATTAATCTTAAAAATACTTTGATTTTTAGCATTTTATATGTAGTAAAAGATCTTAGCAATAAATATTAATGGGTATCTTAAGTTATAAAACTGGTAACTTTTCTAATTTTTTCCTTTACTAATCATTAATTATTTTAATTGTGATTAAAATTCTAAGCTTTAAATTTTGTTGTTTAAGCATATGAAGTCTATAAAAAAATTATTAATTTATTTTACAAAAGTACTCTTATCATTAGTTTCTACAGCTTGTTCATTTCATTTTTTAAACATTTGGATTTTTAGAAAATGTTTATTTTTTTAATTGAAATATTGCAAATTAAATAGTTATTTTGAATAAAAATCAAATCAAAGATTTTGTTGAATATCTTTTTTTTTTTTTTTTTTTTTTTTTTTTTTTTTTGTAAGCAAAAGGAATTTTATGTGATAGTAGTTGTTTTGAATAAATACTAATTAAACAGCAAATGCTTTTATTTATTTATTTTTATTTACTTATTCGTATAGATATCAATATCAAATATTATTTTTAATTGATTTCTATTTATTTCATTCATCTGTAATCATTATTTTCTATTATAGATTTTATCCATGAAATTTGTTACATTTCAAATTTCAACATTTCCTTAAAAATTAAATATTTCACTTTCCTCAATCTTTATGAAAATATTTTGACTATGTTTTGTCTATAATTGTGTTACTTAGATCTTGTATTCTGTTTTACTTTATGTATTTAAATGATGGTATAATTCTACATTCTGAATTCTTTAATGTCAAATAATATTTTTTAGATTTCACACACATATTTAGAACACACATCTTTATGCTTTTGTATAGGATAATATAAAAAATGAATCTTGTGTATTAGAATGTTATCTTGCATCTTTCTAATAATCTCAAAAACTATAAATGTTGTAAATTATTTATATTTCATTATAATTTCCGTATTCTATATTAATTTTTGCTTTTAAATTTGAGTTCTGTATTAGATTTTATGTTGTTTGGTTTGCACCTTATGAAATAAGTGCATTTTTGTATTTAAATACATATATTTAATATAAAAAAAAAGTAATGAAATTTTAAAAGTATTTGTAACATTTGTTTAATTTAGACATTTCAGGATTTAAATGCCTTAAAAAAATTTGTAGATTATTTTTTATGTGTTACTGCATTTTATGGTTTGAATTCATTGAATATTATATAAACAATATTGTATATTAATGTGAACAAAAAATCTGAAGCAATTAAGATCAATTATTTTCACCTTTCTTAAAAAAAAAAAAAAAAAAAAAAAAAGAGTATCTTCTTGCAATAGTGCAGATATATGTATTTGTGCCTAGTTAAAATATAAATACATTGGTTATACTGAATATAATTTACTATTTAAAAGTAATGTATTGTGAATTCGTAAATGTTAACTTCACAAACTATTCCTGCAGAAAGATTTTGATGTTGATGAAGCTTGTCGCAGAAAGCATAATAAATTTCTGCCACAGGGATGAGCGGCAGTAACACTCACGACAGATAGTAATACTCTCGAGACAGGCTAACAATCCTGTTGTAATAATGTAAAAATGAAATATAGGCTATATTTAAAAAAGTAATTGGAATATCATCATTCATTTTCTGGAATCAACACATGAAATGCAATTTTCATTCAACTTGAATATAGTGTTATCGTCTCCAGAAATATTTAGAAACATCAATTTTATTTCTCAACCTTCATAAAATGACGACTGGTAAACTATAATGTATCTGAATTTGATTTTCTTTTGGGAGCAATTTTTTTGCAAGCTCATATAGTACAAACGTGTCAGTGATTTCAGTTGTAGAAAGGATTATTTCTTTACACTTGTTCTGCAGAATTACATATTCGACCTTATCGTCCGTTTCCACAAAATTGATTCTTCCTTTAATTTATTTTCTAAACTACCGTATATCTTTTCTCTTATTGATTTGCTATTATAATTTTGTGCGAGAAATTTTACTTTTTTTACATCTAAAATGACACTGATATACAAATTTCTTCCTCTCCATACATTTTGTGTATTGAAACAGAATTCATTGTGCAAGATTATCCTCTTTTACTACTTATGATTAGTGAATATTTCATACTCTAACACTTTCTAGAATCTACGCAAGCAATGCAATTTTCATTCAAGTTGAATAAAGTGCTATTTTCTCCAGATATACAGGGTGTTTATAAAGTCCCGGACCCATTTTGATGTTTAATAACTCATAAAATAATGAAGATATAAACACACTTATGGCATTTATTGATGGAATAACTCGTATATTTTCTTTTCAGGTTTAAATATCTTTACTTTTGTAAATATCGTCAGCGCGTGTGGTTAATTTCAGATAATTTCATTTTCCAGTCTAAATATCTGTACTTTTCTAAATATCGTCTGCTTATTAATTGCATTTTTCTCTCTTTTGTTTTTGGCAACTATTGCAACGTTATGTTTACTTTTGATGTGTTTGTTCTATGTAGCACTTTTGTATGTGATGTTTTATTCGAGCGGCAGTCGAATAATTACCTAAAAGTCAGAATTACAACCGCAATAGCCTCTGTGGATGCCGACATGCTTGCTGCTACCTGGCGTGAAATTGACTATTGACTTGATATTCTCCGTGCGACGAAGGGGGCACACGTGGAAGTCATTGACAAGGGTCATGAAACTTGAGTCTACCTAACCATTTATGTTATTAATTTTAATCTATCTTTATTATTTTATGAGTTATTAAACATCAAAATGGGTCCGGGACTTTATAAACACCCTGTATTTAAAAACATCATTTTTATTTCTCAATCCTCATAAAGTGACGACTAGTAATCTACAATGAGAAGTAACACTCATGAGATTTATTAAAGAATTCTTCACTAGAATGAATTCTAGCAGTTTTCTTGGAAAATTTAGAATGCCTTTTAATTAATAAACAAACGATTCATTATTTTCTAATTCCATTAATTTTATATCATAAAAAATAGTGTAAAAATAAATAGCTAATACTCTTGAGAGGTAATAAAAATACTGATTATAATGAAACAAACATTCCAATGTACAGCAATTAAAAAATAAAATTATTTAGTTTTAAACCTACATATTGTATGAAGGAACAAGACAGTTTTCTTATTACTGTTGCATACCCCAACATTCAAATATTTCTCAAGTAAATAATAGTAACTTTCTACAGGTAACACTCATGATCTGCATATGAAAATTCAGGATGCATTTTAATTTTAAATTATCAGATGCAAATGCCCGATCATATCTATATTATTAATCTTGGTGGCTTTACCCGCTTTGATGATCACTACATTTAAATGAATCATTTTATAATAATAACTCTTAGTTTTTTAAATTTTTATATTTATTGATAAGACATGAAATATGAACAATTACCGTTTGTAACAAATAAAATATTTTTTAAATAATGCATTTGTAAAACATAACCCTGGAATGGCAGCATACTTAAAAAAAAGTTGTTACTCTTAAAAAAAAAAAAAAAAAAAAAAAAAAAAAAAAAAAAATCTTGTTTTTGTTATACAGACGATTAAAATATTTATCTATAATATTAAAAAAAAAAAAAAAGAGCTTTTGACATTTTATTAATATAATTTGGAATTAAGATAACTGTTTCTTACTACTTATTCTACCGCTAGTAAATAAAAGCTTCATACAAACATTGTAAAACGTAGCAGTTTTCTCTATGAAAATTAACTTTCCCCATACAATGACTTCTGTGAAATGACGCTTATTTTCAAAGATGATAGTACTGCATTTGGGATATATTCACTTAAGTGACGTCATTCTAAAATTTTATTAAAAAATATATATATTTAGATTTTAATTATATTTAAGAGGTATTTTAACATTTGTTAAAAAATTACTTTTTAAGATTTTTATCTTCATTTTCGAACGAATGATAATTGTACGATAAAATTTTATATGTTCTTTTAATCATATAAACGATTCTTTGCTTCTGATAACGAAAAGAGATTTTCTTCACAAACTTCAAACTTTATGAATATTAATGCTACTAGATTTGATTAAACCTTTATGGAACTACTTGAATTCATTTTGATGTAAAATGAATTAAATCGCATAGATGAAACACTGATAAATGCGTAATTTTAGAGATTTTTTTTATTAACGCTTTTTAATTATGAATTTTCAAAAACACCAACATATAAGAATTTAGATTCGAAAACTCCCCCATAGGAAGAATTTTTGCATTAGATGTAGCCTATATGTCAAAATTGAAGTTTATAGATGCATTATTACTCTAGAAATCATACAAATTTATGATTTTCAAGGGTGATTTTCCTCACATCCTCCCACAGCATGTGCGATAGAAATGTCAAATTTCCCACAGTACTTCATCCCTGGCAGTGAGCAGTAACTTTATGTTAAATTTAGTTGAAAGCGATTTAAAGCTTAATTAAAAGTAGTTTGAGAGGTGATGTAATACGTATATACCCAGACACATACATGAATTTTATATCTATTATTATAATACAAATTATTATTAAATAATACAAAAAGTAATTTATATTTATTTATATTTATTATGTATATATAATATCTGGATATTCAAAATATAGTTATTTGAAGGGGGGGGGGGGAATCCAATTTATCATTATTTTTAACTTTCGAAACGTAAGTAGCATTCTACTAAATTTAAGCATTTTTTGTATTTATTATATATTACTATTCCATAAAAGCAATGTTTAACATTTAATACAATGTATAATATTACAAAATATTGAAATGAAAATTAATGGTTAATATCAAATACATGGGGTATTTGTCACGTACGTCCTGACCAAAATTTTAATCTTATAAACAAAATTTTAAATTTTTCTTTCGTATGTTCAAGTAGGACGCAATTCTCTTCAATCTTTAAAATTTTGATTCTTTTTATAAATATTTTTAGACTGATTTACTAATTAGGCTAATTTATATGTTATTTTAAAGATGTTTATATACATAAAATACACATTACTTTTAAACCTGCAGAATTTTCTTACGAAATTATATTTCCATAGTTGCCAAATATATCAGTTTAGGCGAGTGACTTCATACCAAAAATTTTCTACGAGAATTCTCGCTTTATTTAATGGTAGAAAAATAGTACGGTAGATTTATTTTAAAAAATACTGGAAAATGCTGATTTAAAAATTCAAAATGTTAACAAGTATGCATTTGGAAATCAAACTATGCATAATTCAATACGTATTAAATGCATTCATTATCCATTGATTTTTTTTTTTTTTTTTCTTCAAATATAAAACATATTCTCACACGTGAACTATGTTTATGATCATTTCACTTTTGCTTTCTTAAGGAAAAAACTTCATCAACTTTTTCTACTCTAACACAATTTCAACTTTTTCTCGATATTTCTGGCGCGCGTGGTAATGTTTTCGAACATTTCTAAAACTTCGCTAGCACGTCAGATTTCAGGCCATTTCCAATTTTAGTCCAATAAATATAAAACGTGACTCCCGACTTTTACAACAGGTTTTGGCAGCGTTATTTTTCCTACGTTTACTTTAAAGGGTCCCTGTGAACCTATTTTCTTCCATAGAATCTTCAAAATAAAATTGCGTTTTAAATTTGCAGAATGAATTCTTTAGAAAAAAATTATAAATGGTTCTGAATACTTGGTAAAATACGAACATTCTTTTAAATATAATTATATAAGCTTAATATTGGAAATTTATTCATTTTCAATGAAAACATTTTATTTTGACGTGGGAAAAAAAAAAAAAAAAAACTTTTACTTTCCCCCCCCCCTTTCTTTCTTTCTTGTCCCTCCTTCACTTTTTTTTTTTTTTTTTTTTTTTAGGACGGAGGACTATTAGTCTCAATCTACGGATAAAACGTTGTCGCCAGTTTTACAACGAAAATTTATCGAAAATATAATTGAATAATTTGAAAACGATGTTATAATTTAAAGAAAAAAAAAAAAATAACTAATAGTCCGTACTAAACTAAATTCTGCTTTTGCCAGAATTTCATTAATTTTTTTTTTTTTTTTTTTTTTTTTTTTTAAGAAAAAGAAAAGAAAAGAAATTTAATAATAATCAGTATCGAAACGGACAGTATCGAAAAAGTTGAAGAAGCTTTACGCAAAAATACATAATTTATTTTATTTTTTTATTGTTGCCAAAAATGTTTACGAATTGATTTAATTTTTTTTTTTTAATGAAAAGAAATTCACGCGTAAATATTAAAATTGATATAAAACTTTGTGAAAAATTAAACTTTCAAGTGATGTCACTGTAGCTCTAAAGATTTTTTTTTTTTTTTTTTTTTTTTTATATATAAATATATATTGACACTTATAAAGAAAGCGTTATTATATTTTTTTTTGTCTGATTTACATAATGATAATCAGATGCAAAGATTGAGATAGGCTAAAATTGCCGCTGATTATATTTAAAACTTAAAAAAAAAAAAAAAAGATATAAAGTAAGATTAAGGGCTATTTACATTTTTTTTTTTTTTTTTTTTTTCTTTTTTTTTTTTTAGATTCCAAAATTAAGTAAAAGGAAACTATAAAGAATAATTAAATATTTTTATTGATTGATAAAGAAATATTTATTTGAAATCATAATATTTATGATTTCACTAATTATTATTTAAAAATTAATATCTTTCTTCTTATTATATATCTACATATCTACATATAATATGTTTATATGCGCATTTCAGTGAAAACCGTATAATGCTACGCTCAATTCTTTTAGAATAACGTATTTTCTATATTTTTCTGTCACTTTTGGAACACCTGGTATTTGCTGTGTATTATATATTTATTTTAGTTCACGAAGAAAAATATTTCAGTAAATCATTTGATAGTACTTAAAAATTATAAGAAGTTTAAAATTAAAAGCAACATAGTTTTCTTTTAGAATTCTGGTATTCAAAAATATTTTTAGTATTGTTTCAGAAAACTGATCGTGATTTTATATAATCTATTATTTTTAAAAAGTTACAATTTATAGGAGCATCTATTTATAAAATGCATTTTTCAGTGTGATGCAAGAACATTCAAAATGCAAACATGTAATATGAAAATATCTTTAGGTTAAAAGAAAAAAGAAAAATATCTTTCAGGTAAAAAGAGTTTAAAAGCAGGTTATTTATTAATTTATTCATTTATTTTTACTTAAAATAATTGTATTTTAAATCACTTTGTTGTTTAAAAAGATATTTAAAAATAAATGAATGAATATAAACGCTTTTTATGAGGTACAGTCGGTAACAAAAGTGTCCGAACACTAGCAAAAATTCCTATGTAAAAAAAGTATACTTCATACGGTTTTGTTAAATAAATCCTTATCGAATCATGTTCTTACACTGACTAAGAACAGGATTCGACAAGGATTTATTTAACAAAACCGTATGAAGTGTACTTTTTTTACATGGGAATTTTTACTAGTGTTCGGACACTTTTGTTACCGACTGTAGATTAATAATAATAATAATAATAATAAATTAAATTTATATTTTTCTAATTTTTGAAAAGAGTTTCTAGTTTTAATCTTGTTAATTTTTGTTTTATTTATTTATTTATTTTTATTTTTATTTTTTTTTACAAGTGAATGAGAAAAATAAAACAATAAAAGAATTTATACATGTTCTTTTTAAGTATATGATTATATTAAACAATTTTTAAAAAATGCAAAAGAGGTTCTGTGTTGAAAAATTATAAATAAAAAACTTTGAATAACAACTTTGCTTTTTATGATGCTTATACAAAGCTTTTTTTCTTATTATAAAACAATCAAAAATACTTAAAAGTACTGCATTTTTTTTTAAATATATTTTTTTAAATATTTATACAGTTTAATTCTTTTATAATACGAGCAATGTATACATGAGTAAAATTGTTTAGAAGCTCATTTATTTACAATATTATTATTATTATTATTATAAATCAGTTTATTATTTAAATAGAAATGTAAAAATAAATAATTCAATAAATAACTAATTAAATAAATAAACAAATAATAAAAATTCATTCTACATTATTTTAAAAAGAAATATTAGGATTTTGTAAAAATGCATTTGTACAACGTTGATTGTTAATAATAATAAGTGTATATTTGCAATTCTAATTAAAAAAAAAAAAAAAAAAAGTATTTTTTATTACTATGTGTTGCCTAATTTCTCATTTTCGATTTTGATGAATATTTAGTTTAAGTAAACTTTATAATTACTTTGCTTTTTTCTTTTTTTTTTAAATAATTATTTTCATTTAGTTAATATTATTATTATTTTTGTTTATAATTAATAGTAGTATTTTTTTTTCTTTTGCATTCTAACCTATTACAAATTGTTTAGTATGGCAACATATTATCTATGGTAGAAAGCTTTTCAAATTTAACGATGCAAAATTTAAATTTTTTTTCTACCATATTTTACAATAAATAATATTGAAAATATACTGCGATATACAATAATATATTATACTATATCTTTCGCTTACTGAATTTGTAAAATAATAAATATTATTATAATTATAATTATAATAACTAAAAAGGAAGTAAAATAGAAATAACAAAATAAAAGAAAAATGATTTCAATTAATACCGTTCATTAAGATAAATAAAAAACAATTATTTCATTTATTGCAATAAAAATTTAAATTTATTTAAAGAATGTCTAAGCAAATTAATTAAAAATGATAATAAATAAATAAATAAGATTAATTATATCAAATAATTACGAAATGAAGTCAATTAAATCATTTCTTACATAGTTTCATTAAAAAAAAAAAAAAAAAAAAACGATACGTTTTCTTTATTAAAAAAAAAAAATGTATTTTTATTTTAAAATTATATAAATGCTTTTCTTATACTTAAAAATAAATAAATAGATAAATACAACTATTTATACTAAATATGACGATTATATATATATATATATATATATATATATATATATATATATTAATAAAAAAAATAATAAAATTGTCCCCCAAAAAACACTTATACGAAAGAACTTTATTACACTTTAACGGAGAGCAAATTATTTTCTACCTTTCTAATGACTGTAAAACTCTATTCCCCTTGCTAAGACGCTTCTTGCGCGAAAACAAACATCAGAAACTATTTCAAGCATCCTCTCTCCAATCCCCTATTTCATTCTTACTTTTCTCCTTAACTGATCTTCTGTTGTTGTTGCTCAAGTCACAACTAAAATCACAGATTTATTTATTTATTATTTGTTTTTTTTTTTTACATAAAACAATGAATAATATTCAAAAGAAAAGAAAAAAAAAAGAAAAAAAAGAAAAGAAAAGAAAAGAAAAGATAGAAAAAAAAAAAACCTTATTTCTCGTTTATATATATATATATATGAATTTGTTAATATCCTAATTTAATTTATTTCTTTTGAAAAGAAAATTATTCATGCAAATAAGTAAATAAATAATAATCTATAAAGAACATTTTTGCATATAATGTGAAGAATTTAAATTTCAAAATAAAATTAATATTGGTTGTAATCATATTAAAAAATTTAGTTGTGCACAATAAATACAAATTACAACAACAAATATTTTTACCAATAACATTATTTAACCCTCCGTCAGGCGCAAGAGGCCTCTCAGGCACAGCTCGAAATTTTCACTTTAAATTAGTTAAAATAATTTGAGTTTATTCCCCTTTATTTCAAAAATTTATTTATTTATTTATTATTTCTTTTTAACCATGTACAACTTTACTATTACATAAAATGATTAATTTTGTTTACGAACCCCCCCCCCCTTTTTTTTTTTTTTTTTTCCTGTTTAAAAATTTTTAAGATATTTAACCTTTTGAGAGGGGTTCGTACAAAGACCTATGGTGAAGCGTGACAACTGCTGTCACAGCCCCTGTCTAAAGGTTAAGGTTGATATTTTAGGCACATTGCGCCCAACTAAGGGTTAAATGCATGAAAATCTAATGTTAATTACTATAATTATTTGTCTTGAAACGAAAGTTTCTTTTTTATTAACACCCCCCCCCCTCCTCCTTTGTTTTCACAGATAATTCTCTAAAAAGAGAAAGCAATTTAATTTATTTATCAGTTTTTAATAATTTTTTCCTCTCCAAATGATATATATATACATATTTAAAACGAAATATTGCATACTAAAACTGATTTTAAAGAATATCCAGAATTGTAAAAAATTAATTAATTAATTTTAAAAAAAAGTTAAACGAATAGTGTAACCAAGACATGAAAATATTTCGTTGAAGTATATTTTGGCATCGAAATAATAATAATAATAATAACAATAATAATGATAAATAAATCTTTGAATATTTTCTGCAATAAATATATGTATAATTTAAAATTAAATTAGAACTAAAAATATTTTTTTCCCCTTGTTTGTAATACTAAAATATATTTATATTTATCTTGCATAAGAGAAGAAAAAGTGACTCTGCGTGAGAAAAGTTTGTAAAGTTTAACAAATTTAAAATCAAAACATCGAGACTTATATCAGAATATTTCCTGAAACACTACAAATGTTTTAACATATTGATCACTAAGAATAGTATACACTAACAAATTGTTTCATAATTATTTTAAAATTGTTTACAATCCTTAAATCCCCAAAAATTAATTAAAAAAATTAAAATGTTTGAAGAAAACTCCCAATCTAATCCAACGTAACTACTGCCGGATATCCGGAAAATCACGTGATTAGATCGCTGCTGCCCTCTTCGACCTTTACGAGTCCTTCGGTAATTTTTCTGAAACATAAAATTCAAAATTCGTACAGTGGTTCGTTTACGGGCCACTAAAAAAGCATTGGAGGGAAATAATCGAAAGTTTTCTCGTAAAAGTTTCCCTGGAAAAATCTTATTATTCGGGAAAATCGGGAGCAGGATTTTCGGGAACCGGGAAAATAATAGGGGGAGCAGTAGTGTGGTGAGGTTCGCGATCAAAAAGCGGCTTGCGACTGCAGATGTGCGCATGACGTCACCCTTTGCCCCACCGGAGTGAGAGAGAGTGTGTGTGTGAGTGAGGGATAGGAAGAGAGTGGGAAAAGAGGGCTATCGAGCGGCGCATGCGCATCAGTTCCACCCCACCGCGGTCATTTACAGGGTGCGAGTAGACCTCCACACTGCCCAAATACACCACCCCCCTTCAGTACATTCTTTACGGAATTTCCTTGACTTGTGAAAGGTAAAAGAAAGAAGAACATACGTAAAAAGAACACATTTGAACAAATGCAAGTATGTTGGGTGCGGGGTGTATCATCCCCGGCGCCAGACCACAGGAGGCGAGGATGTTCCATCGGCAGCAGCATCGCTGACCGGGGCAAAGGGGTGCATGGAATCGTCGGCGGTCACCCCTCAGCGGGTCCTCCTGTAAGAAAGAGCGACCACCCCCCCACTGCCTCATCCTTTTCATTGAATCAACACACACCTTAGCTAGCTGAGGACTTTTTAAACATCCATAGAACAGGTAAGAGAAAAAATAAGATTTCATTTCTCATTATTTTATTTCTAAACAAAAAGGGGGCGTTCAAAGTTTTCGACAATGGTAACCCCCCTGTGCTGCACCCCGTACAGGAATATGCGAATATCTCTATTTTGACCGGGCAGCGGAATACAGTATATGTCTTTGGAAGCCTAAGAGCAATTCGTGAATTACATGTGCTGAAAAAGTCATGATTCAAGGACGTTTTAGGATGTCTCCGAATCCGTCAGATATTGGTTTTTACACAAGAAGAAACAAAGTTTTGCATTTCATGTTAATGTGTGTGCAAAGATGATGCTAGGAAACTTAAGTAATTTTCTTTTAGGAAAGAAAATATCATTTGATTGTTGAATCATTGAAGAGGATTGAAATTAGTAAGTTTTTAAAATTAATTTCTTTCTTCTTTATGTATCTCATAACAATGGAAAGAAAGTTTTTAATTAGGTTTGTTTATGTTAAAAGTAATTACGTTTAGATATATATATATATAACAATGTAATATTTAGCGCAATTTTCAGAATAGTTTTCATGAATTTAATAATGTTATTTACTATAAGAAGAAGACATTTATTTTATTTATTTATTTTTATTTTAAGAAGCAATTAATTTTTTTAATTGATATATATATATATATATATATATATATATATATATGTATGTTTAAATTAGTAAGTATAATTGATAATAAACTTAAAATAATTTCATTAACATAATAATAAATTTTTTCTTAAACAATACAAATGACTATAAAAGTTTTTGAAAATTTTAGAAACAATAATCTTTAATGATTTTTTGTAATTTTAAAGTTATTTTAGCACTTAAAGTGGTAAAAAATATTTTTCATTATATTACGAACATAAATATTAAACTATATTAATACTATATTAATTTATTATTAAAAAAATAGTTTCAAATTACAGACTTTAAAAATTTTTAATAACTTTGAAACAAGAACAGTTTTAATTAAAATTTTATTATCACATTTTCACCATTAAATTATTGAACTAAAAAGAAAAAAAAAAGAAATTACTATAGTTTTTCTTAATTGAGTTAAATTATGTAACAATTGATAGTAAGTAATTGACAAAAAAAAAAACTTTTTTTAAAGTGAAATGTGGCTCCTATTCTCTATTAATAAAAAATATTTCATTTTGTTTAAGTACATTCCTACATATTTCTAATAATGAACATAACTTAAAAGACACAATTATAAATAATTAAAGTAGCACTTTCATAAATAATTCATATAAATATGTGTATTTAGTACCGTAATTTTCAATTTAATTTAATTTTTTTATTTATATTTTACTTTGTAAATTATAGAAAATATTTAGAGTAAAACTAATGTGATTTATATTTTGATATTATTGATAAAATTATTTCAGAAATACTCTTTAGATATTTCATGATTACTTATTTATTTATTTATATTTTACTTTTACATTTTTATTTTATTATTTTTTAATAATTTTTAAAATTTATTATTGAGAGTTTTAAAAATGAAATAATACTGTGATTTTCGGCAAAAATGAGCTTTACGTGATCAATACTGATGGACACTAAGAAAGATTTTGTTTTACCTATTTAATTTATTCATTAAATATTTATTTATATTTATTTATTTTGTATATTATTTGCATTTAGATTTTTTTTCGCCATTCACCACTTAATTTCATATTAATAAATAGGTAGTCTAGTTATTTTGAATGTAAGAACTTTATATAATCAATGAGGCTTGATAACAATATCAGTCTGCATTTAAGTAGCATTTTAACAATTATTCAAATTCTTCTCTTATTCATTCATTATTTGTTGAAGTCTTTACATTATTATGTTCTGTAAAGTATAATTCTTCTACAAATATTCTGTATAAAAATGAAATTATTATTCTTCTGTTTACTTTTTATTCAATGTTTACAATGGTTTATGTTTTTAAATATAAAAAGTATAAGGTAGTTCTTTTTAATTGAAGAATATTCTGAAAAAAAAAAAAAAAAATAGTAATCAATGAAAATTCACTTGTAATTAAAATTTATTCCCATTTATTTTGAGTGTAAGAGAGTTACTTGCATATATAATTTTATTATATTTTCCTTTGTCTTTTTTTTTTTTTTTTTTTTTCTCATATTTCTTTTTTTAAAGAGCGTCAGTATTAAAACATGTAAAGCTGAAGGAAAATTTATTTACTATTATTATTATTATATATATATTTTTTTGTACATAGATTTCGTATTCAAAAGAAATTTTACATTCCTTCGTTTGCTTTTTAATAATTATTATTGGCAGTAATTTATTTCTCCAAGAAAAAGTTTTATAAAAGTCTTTCTTGTCAAAAAGTGTATAATTTCAAATTTAACTCATATTTAAGCGAAGAAATTTACTAAAAATTTTATTTTACCATACATTGTTTTCTAAAGTTTACACCCTGTTTTGAATAAAAATCTGGGATTTTTTTTTTTTTTTTTTTTTTAATTTTCCGTTATAAATTTCGCAATCTAAAACATATATATTAATATTTCTGGGCTTATTTTTTAATATTTATTATTTATGAAAATTTATTCCTTTAATTTAAATAATAATAATAATCATAATAAATTTAAAATACGTTGTTTAGTACAAACTTCTTTTTTATTTGAAATTTATATTTGGAGTTTAAGACAGTTACTGGTAGATTCGATTTTATTATTCACGTATTTCTTTCTTTCTTTTTTTTTTTAAATTTAAATTACACATTTTTATAATATGTGAATTTTAAGGAAAATTTAATACTTCTACCTAAATTTTGTATTGAAAAATAACTTCTCCTTTTTCCGCTTGCTTATTATTATTTTATTTATTTTTTGAAAACTTAATTCTTATAATTTTACGGAACTTCCGTAACTAAAATAATTAGTGTTGAATGTAAATTCACTTACATTTCAAACTTATCTTAATTAGAGTTTAAGAAAGTTACTGGGAAACT
>OZ005655.1:47056775-47149275 GCA_963930645.1 Salticus scenicus
CCCTGAAGAGAAAATATACTGCAATTTTTATCTATTTAATTTAATTCTAGTAATTTCTTATTCTTTGTGTCACTTTAAACTTGACTTTTATGGGACGGAATTTAACTCTCACGTTAAAATTGAACATTAATGAATTTAATGGAATAATATGACATTTGAGTGACAAAATCAATGATTGATCAATAATCTTATTCATTTTCTTTTAAAATTGTTCTCCACTGCTACAATTGTGTGCACTATTGTTCCTTGTTTTATAGAATTTTTCAAATTTAAATATTTTAATTCTTATATATATATATATATATATATATTAAGTTTAAAGAAAATTTATTATTATCGCAATTTATTATTATTATATTCAATGAATAATTGAAATAGGATATATAGTACACTCAAAATAACAAAAGAAAATACTTTAAAAGACTAAGCAATATATATATATATATCAAAAACAGTAAAAGTTTTATTTTTTACTTTTACTTTGTTATTTATATAAAATAATCTATCAAAAATGAAGTCGAGTCATCATAAATTTTGGAAACAATTAAGAAAAAATATAAATGATAAACAAATAAAAACCTTTATTTTAATTGGTAAGAGTAATTTTTATTTCACTATTTCAAATAAACTCCCTTTCTCTACAAACAAGCAAAAATTAATTTTATTGTTATTTTGTATCAGGACTGTTAATAAAATTAAAAATTTAAATTTAAAAATTATAATAATCTATCATGTATATTTTTCTACACATGATTAAAGTAATTTAAATTTATTAATTAATTTATTTTAAAGAAGTCTTGTTTCTTGTTCCTTTTGTAATTACTTTCTGTATATATATATATATATATATATTAATAATTATATCTCGATATTAAATAGACTCATAATATATCAAAAACAGTAAAATTTTTATGTTTTACTTTTACTTTGTTATTTATATAAAATAATCTATCAAAAATGAAGTCGAGTCATCATAAATTTTGGAAAGAATTACGAAAAATGTAAATGATAAACAAATAAAAACCTTTATTTTAATTGGTAAGAGTAATTTTTATTTCACTACTTCAAATAAACTCCCTTTCTCTACAAACAAACAAAAAAAAGAGTTAATTTTATAGTTATTTTGTATCAGGACTGTTAATAAAATTAAAAATTTAAATTTAAAAATTATAATAATCTATCATGTATATTATTCTACACATGATTAAAGTAATTTAAATTTATTAATTAATCTATTTTAAAGAAGTCTTGTTTCTTGTTTCTTTTGTAATTACTTTCTGTATTTTTTTTTTATAATTATATCTCGATATTAAATAGACACATAAAAGATTTTAAGGCATAGCAATTGGTATGGCACTTAAGTTGCATACCTCTTCCAATAGACGGAATAAGTCATCATTATAATTATTACTCAAAAATATAAAAAAAAAAAAAAAAAAAAAAAAACTAAATAGTAGATTTGCTTTGATATATATATATATATATATATATATATATATATATTCATATCAAATGAGAACGAAAACCAAGCAGTTGAATAATTCACCACAAAAACCCACAAAGTAACTAGTTAACTTGAATAGGTTTAATAATTTTAACTTATTTGAATAACAAAAAAATAACACAAACAATATTACAATAACGAAATGAACCATAAAAGTTAAGATTAGCAAAATATTTTTGGACCATATCACAAAAAAGGGATAGATCATTAAATAAAATTAGTTCAAAATACCATAGGACTTCTTCAGGTGCCACCTCTAAAGCAGTGAGCAGAGATATATAGTATAAATCCTACCTTCCTACGTCACATTCTAAAGCAATAGTAAAACAATTCTACGGTTTAATTTTCTAAAGTATCTTGACGGTTATAACCTTTTATGGAATGTTTCATAAAGAATTAGATATTGAGATTTAAAATCAGAAAATTAAGTTATAGTGTAAAAGGAAGCACTTACCCTAGGAATAATTTATTTATCATAGGAATCACTTATTGTGTTAAATACAACAAATTTATAGAATAATTAATATGTATTAAAACAGGTTGTCAACAAAGTAAATACACATACTTAATAAATATTATTATTATTATTTTATAAATGAAATTTATTTTTAAGTACGCTGTCATCAATTAATACTATTTAACATATATCCGCTATTATATGTATGTTTGTATAATTCTATATTCACATTTGCAAAGATTGTAATAACTCGTTTTTTTATAGAATGGGTTTTAACTTTTTTTTTTTTTTAATTCTAGAAAGAAAATATTTATGTCTTTCCATAATCAACTAAAAAAAAAAAAAAAAAAAAAAAAAAAAAGAGGAAAAATTATTCTTATTGTTATCTTTTTCAAATTTCTTTATTCAACTGTTTACTTATTTTCTTTTACATTTAATATTTCTTTATATCACGATTAAATATCTTTACAGAATTATACGTTACATTATTAAAAAAAAAATAGCATTCAATGTTAAATTTTCATTGTACATTTTTAACTTCAATCTCATGTTTAAAAATTGCTCATGTAAGTGAAATAATTATGAAATTATAAAAAAATATAATATAATCTAAGAAAACAATTGAAAAAACTAAGACGTTAAAAAGTAAATCAAAATAGATGCTTTTATAAATCGACATTATTTTCCTCAAAGAATATATTTTTTTTTACTTTTATTACTATAAAGGTTCTTTTTTAATGTTAGTATATCACCTATACTACAAGAACGTTTCTAAATTAATTTTAGACACTAAATCATAAATTTGTGTAAAAGAGTACTTTTTAAAACCAAAGAAAGTATAATATTCTATCGTTTGCATATCATGATTAACAGGTAAAAAGTAGTGAATTAAACTTTTGAATCTTCTGAAATAATGTCGAAACAAATATACGAAATTTAAACTTCAAACGAAGCCAAATCCATATTTTTGGAACACACATGAAAATTAACATACAGATGTACAATTTCAATCTTTTTGATTTCAGATAAACAAGTAAAAGATCTTAATTAAAAGATCTTAATCTTTTTTACTTTATATAAATAGATAAAAGGTAAAAATTAGCTATTTTTCCTTCTGAAATTGTTTGTTAAATAAATCTACTGTATTTAATCAATAAATTATACTATAATCAATATATTATATCAATTATATATATAAGGTATTTATGGCAAGGTATATGCTAATTAATCAAAAAATGTTATATATGGCATATTATTATAACATATTAACCAAATAATATAATACATTAATTAATTAATATAATAAATTAGTCTGTATGTTTCATTTCGTTATTGTAAGCTCTATTTTTAACCTTTTTAATACTATCTATTATAAGTTATTTCTTTTCTATTACATTACCTTAAAGAATCATTATTTTATATGTTTTCAACAAGTTTTGTAATCTAATAAGTTTTAAAATTAGGTAAGTAATTTTATTAATTATCTAATAAATTTAAATTAATATAACAATTCAAATACATTAGAATTATTAAACCTATTCAAGTTAACTAGTTATTTAATTGGTCTTTGTGGGTTTCTGTGATGAATTACTCAACTGTATTGTTTTCGTTCTCATTTTTTTTTTTTTTTTCTCATTCTATACTCATGAAAAATTATATAAAATCTATATATACCAGGTATTTATAGCAAGATATATATTACATAATCAAAAGATATTACATTCTTAAAAAAAAAATAAAGTTAAACTTTAACTGGTTAAATTTAAACTGGGTTTTTAAAATAATATTAAGTTAGCCGGATTCAGGGTTTTCAAAAATTGATGTATCATGTCAGCTTATACAGCATGTAGATTTAAGGACGGCTTTATCAGGAATATAAAAAACTTGACAAAAGCAAAATTTGATTAATCAAATTATTGGAAAACAATTCTTTTATGTATTTTAACTCTAAAATATAAAATTAAAAACCAAACAAATTAACTATTAAATATCTAAATTTAAGTATGAACACTTTAACATTTAATAATAAATATAAATAATACCATGCTAATATTTTACTTAGATCAGTATACAATTCATTTATTCAATATTAAAATAGCCATGTAAATAAACATAAAAAATCAATACACTTTATAAATCAATAAAGAATTAATCTCGATATATGAAGTCATCTCTCTCACTATGTGTATATATATATATAAATATATATATATATATATACACAGCATAATTAAGTGCACTTTTTAAAATATATAAGATTTAAAACGTGATTAATGTCTGTTAAATTATTCATAGACTGCGCATTGATTTATTTGATTTTAGAGGAATATTTGAGTCGTTTTAAATTCTTAATACTTGTGCACTACGTAGTAGCCTTTTTTCGGGTTATATCAAGAATTATATTTAATTATTTTTGGCTGAACTTCACATGATAGAAATACAGTTATTAAAAAAATAAATATTGCTGAAAAACTAAAAATGTGTTGAAATGGGATTTAAAATTAATAGCTTAAATCTTGATACCGAGAATGTTGAATGTGATTAAAAGTCTTCAAAATATTTTGTACAACCATTTAAATTTATTTTAAATTACCGCAAGTTAAATTAGTTATATATGCACGTAAAGCACATGTGCTAAAATTAATAAATGAGAAAAATAAGTACACATAATGAAAAATACTTCAAATATAAATTTTACATATAGAAACTTTGTTGAAATTATAACAAAAATGATACTAAATACAACATGATTATAATGAGTTTCAAAGTTCATATCTTAGTTAGGTGGAAATGCAAGAGCAAAAGTGAGGATTCAATTTATATGTCTTTGCATTTTTATAATTGTTTTTTTTTTTTTTTTTGCCAAGATATGAAGGATAAAAGTTTTTTGTTTGTTTGTTTGTTCTCCGAAATAGTTATAAATATTTTATTATTACCACGGTTGCTATTTCAATTTAATTTTAATCATTTACACATTGATATGTATATATGTATATGTATGTATATATATATATGTATAAATATGTGTATATGTATATATATATATATGTACATATATATGTATATATATACAGTCGACACCGGTTATAACGTACTGTCAAGGGACCAGAAAATATGGTACGTTATAACCGAAGTACGTTATAAGCAATAATTCTAATATAATTTAGTGCCTAACGAAAGAAAAAGGTGCATAATAGCACTCGCAATAATAAAGATTTTAAATAGAAAGTTTATGATTTTCTCAAAATAAAATAAGAAAAATGAAAAAAAAAAAAAAAAAAAACATTTTACTACTTACATGTTTATTTGGAAAAATAATCTGTTATTTTTCGTTGTTTTCTTTGATTAGATGACACAGTAAAAATTACATTTTCAATATTTATAATGGAACTTTGCAGAGTCTTTAAACAGTCAGTATGGAATTCAACGAACCGCGATAAAGTTTTAAATGTATAAAGGAGATATAAGGCGATAAAGGAGACATCGAAAGACGGTATCCAAGAAAATATACAGATTTCCAAACGAGAAATAGAAGGTTAACATCGAATTTTGGCTTTTCGTTCCAGTCTAAAAAGTACGTTGTAACCAGATTAAGGCTTTTGCATAGTCCGTTATAGCCGAAGATGTAAACCATTACATTATATAGGGTTTCATTCGGGACCAAGCATCTGAGTACGTTATAAGCGAAAGTACGCTATATCCCAGGTACGTTATAACCGGTGTCGACTGTATATGTATATATGTATTGATATGTATATATTAAACTGGTAAACGTAACTTACATGTATTTTTAATCTTTTAATCTATTCACATCATTTAAAATTTGAAATTTCAAAGCAACATACAGACAATATTTAAACATACAAACATTAATTTATTCAAATGAAAATAAAATGAAAGGTTCGAGCTGCTCGAAAAACTCTACAATGAGTTACGTAAAATTTATATACATATATTTTCAATATTATTACTTGCCTATCCTAGATATTATTATTTACACATCTTAAATCGGGTACATTATTGTTATTATCATTATTATTATTTCGTATTCACACTTCTTCCATTACGCATATCGTGTCTTTAAATCAGTGTTGGGCATAATTGATTAAAAAGTAATTGAATTACAATTAAATTACAATTATAATTATTTTACTGTCAATCAATTAACAAGTAATTGATTACTTGTTAATTGATTGATAGTAAAATAATTATAATTGTAATTTAATTGTAATTCAGTTACTTTTTAATCAATTATGCCCAACACTGCTTTAAATCAGGGTAATAAAATACATGTGCATCCAAGAGAATGAAAAAAATCTTATAATTTAATATATTTACCATTCTATACAAATTCATTTGTATGTGGATCTAACTTGACATATTTTGGATGCATATCTTCCCTTATATGGAATTTTTATATAAAAGATTATATACATATATATACATGCAAAGAGAAAATATTTCAGAGTTATTCTAATGCATATATTCTCTTTCTTTCTCTGTATATATATGTGTGTAGTGTGCGTGCCTGTGGACGTTTCCATGTGACATTGCCATTTGACATTTTTTTTTTTTTAATATATATTTTTTTTATATATATATTAAAGATATATTGTAATTGATTCTGAAATACGGAATTTCAGTATTTTAAATTAATTTCTATAGATGGTATTCAGATCTAATTTTGTCACTGTAACTCACATTAAAAAAAAAAAAAAAGAAAAGAAAAGAAAAGCAGCAGCAGCAGCAGTACTAGTAGTAGTAGTAGTTTGTAGTAGAAGTAGTAGTAGTAGTAGTAGTCAAGTTTCGTGGGTTAAGGAAAACCTAGAAATTCCCCTGTTAAATAAAGCAGAATAAAAAGAATTTGTCTTAAATGATAAATCATTTCCAAATTATTATCTATTGAAAAATGATATTATTTTAATAATAGTCAATTATATTTTTCAATATTTTAAGTTCGATTTACATTTTTGAATGAATCACATTTTATTTCCTGTTTAAATCTTTGAAGTGAATAGACTGAAATATTGAAAAAGGTTAACTATGTTTTGACAGATTCTAATTTGAAAATTTCAACCCTATTTCAACATATACAAAACAAGCTTTTATTTAAACCTTTTATTTGTATTCATTTTTGTATTTTTGTATTTTTGTATTTATCTATTTATTTATTTATTTATTTTCGGTATAATTTCTAAGCAATGTAGAATTATCCATATATAGAAAGAAAGAAAAATAAATGTGTAAATAACTTGTAAGTAAGTCTTTAACATGAATTATTTACGTCTTAGCGGTGTTCAGAAATTTGTTGTTGAATAGAGCCGAGTGAAAGCAAAGAGCTTGTCTTTGTTAAGTTTAATAACAGTTAAGCTGCAAGATGGCTCTTCTCGTAATAAACTTTGATAAGAGCGAAAGTATATAACCACGTTTATTCTATTCTATGTCAAAAACTTTAAACTAGAGTTAGGATGCTTACTTTATTTTGTTTTGTGTTTAATTTAGAACTTGTTTTATGAATTCTATTAGTTTTACAGTGTATAACTAAAAGGGACTTATATTTTATATTTTAATTTTGCGTCAAGCTTTAGTCATAACATAAAATAATAATGCCTAGTATAACTTGTTTGTACTAAAAAGACTAATAATAATTATTATTATTATTATTATAAAAAGTGGCATATAATTTTTGTAGTATACTACATGCTGTATACCTTCGTAATAGTGTTTTGTTTACGGTGTAAATTTACTTTTTTTTTTAATATCTGAGTTTAATTTAAAAGGACTGTAGTTTTGTAATTTTTTTGTTTGGATATTATATTTCTTAAAATACGAAAATATAAGTTTTATAAATTTTATTCAAAATAAATTCCATTTCTCTTTTATTGATTGCTTTTCAAGAAGGTCTACACCATGCGGAGCTTGATATTGCTGGGACGATATTGACAATATACACGATGTCGCCGAACAAATTATTGTGTATTTTCAGATATCTTGTGATTCATATGAATAACTGACAAGTTTTATGCTTTACCAGTACCACGAATTCTGAAGAATTTTTTATTATTACTTTTTTACTTTAATTACTGAACTTTCACAACTTAATAAGTTAAATAATGATACTCAAAAGCGTAAAAGTTGGCAGATGTTATTTTTGTTTGCTTAATATATGGGGTTATCATTAAAAACTCCATATAAAAAAAAAAAAAAAAAAAAAAAAAAAAGGAAAAAAAGATTTATTTTGTACACATTGTAAATAATACTTTCTAATTTTTATAATTTTTAATGTCAGAAACAAAAGTTTTCAAGTGAGCTATTTGTACACTGTAAAAACATTTTTAACTTTACTCCTATATATCGGATACGTTCTTGGTTTTTATGAAATTGAAACCGGTTTCTGGGAACAACACGTTCTTGTCTATGAAATGTTACCGCTTTTAGTAACGTAGTGTTATTTTTTTATGATATAGTTGATGATTAGTGATATAATCAAAGAACCTTACTAATAAAGTATTAAGCAAATTATCTGCCCAAAATTTCCCAGGAAAATACATTTTTTTTTTTTTTAAACAATGTAATGGGATATTGTGATACTATAAGTAACATATAGTTTTAATATTTCTCTTTTTTTTCGTGTGTGTACTTGTGTGCGTATAGTACTGCGTTTTAAACATTGACCCAAATAAATTTTATACCATATGCTATCTTGTTCCATGTGTACAAACGCACGAAAGTAAAATATCTTCATCGATAATATGCTGATGAAATAAATGCTGCCTTAATTCGCAGGGCATCCATTTTGACAAGTAATTTCATAATATCGATTGTTTATTCATTAAAGAAGGAGGTTTTAGAGATGTGATAGTGAAAGGAATATTTGGTCCAATGATTTTAAAATCAACGAGTCTCATTCATGTGACCCATTTCAATCGATAAAAAGAAAAATGAAAACGTTTTGAAATATGAATGAAAAATGAGGCATTCATTCTGAATAAAATAGGAATTCTTCCAATTTTACAAAGAAAGCCTCAAATTGTTTGTTTATTGATGCATTCATAATATTTCACCGAAATAGACGTATTTAGAACTGAGAAATCTTACACATTTTTGGTCCTAACTAATGCTAAAAAAATATACAACTATTAATACTGGTTACAATATTGTTATATTATTATTATTATTATTATTATTATAAGCTCTAGATTAAGTTATAAGAATATAAATCATTATAATGTAATTTTATCTTAGTAGTTTTCTGTTTGAAGATTTCAACTTGGTGGTTTTGAAGGATTTCTTTCGCGACCTCGGTAATAAACTGCAAAATTGACGTTATATCATTTAGGTAAATGAGAGGTAACCCTAAATAATGCTAAAATTATTAAAGTACACTTAAAGAATAAATGATTGAATAACATTAATAAGAATATAAATGATAATAAATTGACGGTGAATAAGTTTAGAAATATCTTACATATGTATTTATAATTTATTTTATATTTTATTATTCATTACAAATATATTGTTTATTATTTTAAATACAAGAGAAGAAAACTTAAAATCATTTGGTCCCCTGGCAACACAATTATTGGTTCATGCAGTGTGTAGGAGTCGTGAAATACGCCAAATAGTGTGGCAATCATCTGATGGAAAAGTACCTCAGTATATCTCTTATATATACTTACATATATGATGATAAATCTATAAAATCATACGATGGAAAATTTTATCAGACTTTTAATTAAAAAACATATGCATCAAAAAGTAATTAAAATCAGAAAAGTGTGGAAAAATATTTATATATGCTAACCTTTCCTGCACAGAGCATCTGTGTGATAGTACCTAGATATATGATTTTCAAAAAAATCTCATAAATAAAATCATTTTTTTTTAAACTAATAAAACAGATTTAAATCTTTTGTATTATAATTTCAATTTCAGAAAATATCTTTCCGATGGTAAGATAAACATTCTTAGAATTAAATTAAATTATTGTTATATTAAAAATCAATTATCTCCTAAAATTTGACGGAATTAAATTATCATATGACCATACACAGCAGAAATTCCATAGTTAATAAATATATCTACAAAATAAATAAGTAAATAAAAAGAAATAACGTTCATTCTATTTATAATGAAAGAAAAGTCTAAAAAATATACATATAATATGTGTCACCAAATTCCTGCCGAATAGCCACTATTAATTAGGAGCTAATTGGCTTTAAATTCTTCAAAATATACTTATATATATAAGATTTTGAGCATATGTCTCAACATAAAATATTATTATTATTATTATTATTATTATTTTAAATGCGTATTTTAAGTGTTTTAGATTAAATTTTTGCAACCGAAATCTGTAACCAAAGCGGTTATAATCACTTTGTCTCTAGCAGAAGAATTTATGCTTTTGATCTGGATTGACCAATTATGTAATACCTTTAGTCACTATCGTATCGTTTCGACAAAATTTAATCGTAAGTGCTCCACGTTAGAAAAATATTATATGGATTGTAGTTATAAAAACTTTACAAGGGTTAGTGTACATAAAAGGTTTTCTTTAATATAAATTTTTAATATAAACGGTCCTTTATTAATATAAACGAAAGTTTTCTTCCTTTATATATCTTTCTTTTGTTTCCTTTTAAATAAATCCCGAATTAATGTGCCTTCCGTGGAGGATCAAAATTGTGATGGCATGTCTACGGACCTTCTCTAGGGGTGTGCCCCCAGACCGTCGCCAATTGCCTTCTGTGCGACGTAAAAGTGCTACCAGTGCGACGTAAAACCCATCCATCCATCCCGAATTAATGTTAAGAAATACAGTAAAACGCATCAAAAAACAGATGTTGAAAAGAATTAAATGAAAATTTTTGTAATAAAAAATTGGAATTTGTATGATTTTCTTTTCTTTCTTTCTTTCTTTTTTTTTTTTTTTTTAATTTATGGTGTTTGATTAAAAATATTCTCATTTATTGATAAAAAAAAATTCTGATATTGATAATAATAAAACAATTTTACTGCATTTTTTTAGCGTAAAATTTTAAATTTTACTATCGTTTTAATCAAAATTTTAAAACATTCCATTCACATTCTGTTCAATTTCAATCGAGTAAACGAAGTTTATTGGTGCTTGACTGGTCTTTTACATCAAAAATAATACTTTATTATGAAATATATATATATATAATTTATCTGTATAACGTATTAAAAATGCAGTAAAAGAAAAATTGTGTAAGAACAGACGTGTATATAAAAAAGTCCTCTTTCGAATAGTAAGAAGAAAATCTTTAACTGAAATACTAAAGAAATAGTTAAAATTAAGATAATCATATTATTTATTTATTCTTTGAGGTACTTATTAAAATCAGTTTAATCTACTATAATAATACTTAAAATAGGATTTTACAACTATTTTTATGTTTTTGCTATAGTAAGCAATGGAAATGAGTTACAGTTTAAACAAAGAATCGCTAAAAATCTTAAACTGTGTATCATTAAGTGATCTCTTTATATAACAATAAAAGAATTGGAAAAATCAGTAGTATAAATGTTAGTCATGCAGTACCGGTAACCGTAAGTACTTTAGCATCATTATGTAACTGATTAAAAATATTACATTTGAAACATGATATGAGTAGTAGTAAGGTTCTCAAAAAGAAAAATATGAATACCACTAACTTTATATGGTAATTTTGGACTTGATAGATCATAAATACCCGTTAATATCTATATAAAAAAAAAAAAGAATTCTGGTATCCAAAACTCACTTTGTGGAAAGCCTACTTGTGATGCTTGTCATAACTTATGAGATCACATAATTTCATATGGATAGGTAGGGAGCTATTAACGAAACAATTAATGGACAATGGAATTGTTCGAAATCCTAGAAATTTTGATTATAAAAAAATTAGCAATCCTTTAAGTGTCTGTACATAAAATAGATTTTAATAATTTTTTGAAATGTTGGGATAATCATTTTTAATGAAATAATAGTAATATTCTCAGGGTTTTTTAAATTAATTTATTAGTATTTTTAGTATTAAGTTTTTTAGTCATATTTTAGCACAAAAAATCTAATATTTCTTTTGAAAACGTCTCTAAAATGGAGAAACCTTCATCGTCCAATTATGTTTTATACACTAACAACTTCATTGTTTCTAAATGGTACATACTATTTACTTGAATTATATCCATATATAAAAGATTTTCAAGTTTTATTAGCATTAAAAAGTTATATTTCTAACTGGGTGATTTTACACTAAAACTAATGAAATAAGTTTCAGAAAAATGGAATACTTTAATGAATTTCAGTTAATGATTAAATTTATTTCGTGTGTAATGATTCATATTTAAATTTTTTCGAAAATTATTCACTCAACAGCAACTCTCTGCTGTACAATTCGAATCATTTTTGAACGTCGAAATACAAGAAATTACCTATTCAACGAATGGCAATCGAATGATAATTCAACTTTTTCTATAAACATTTTAAATTAAAATTAATTGTGACCTCTCCTTTAACTCAATTTTGCAAAAATTCATTTTCGACATGCTTTTCTTAAAAACTTTAAATTCATAAAGAAATGAAAAGGAAAAATTTTATAAAAAATGTTAAAAAAAAAAAAAAAAAAAAAAAAAAAAAAAAAAATCTAGCATACTTCTAGAAAGCTAGAAAAAGCTGAAAACATGGAATATTTTTTAATAAATAACGCATACAGTACAGAATACTAAATATCACGTATTATATTAATTGTCGTGTTTCTTAAATAAGTAAGAATCATACGTACAGTTTAATTTGCTAGAAAATGATTAAATCATGCGCCTCAAGGTGATTTATCTCTATTTAATGGTACTTGATTTAATTTGAATATACTTTTTTTACTTTTAAAGATATAAAAGATTATTTATAAAAGAATGATAAAGGTGTTCTATATTCGCTGAAATACTTCCTTGCTAAGTTAAAAAAATAAAATAAATAAATAAATAAATAAATAACCATTTTTGTATTTTGTTTATGATATAGATTTTTTAATTTATTTAATCATGAAAACATACCTCTAAATGCTTATTATAATCAATATGATTTATATTTTTTTGTTAATTTAAAATTATTTCTAATCCATATAATATTAAATGTTGGTTCTCTTCAATTTTATAAGAATAATATCTGAAATTTAATTGTTATTAAAATACATTTAATTATAAAAAAAAAAAAAAAAAATTATTATCATACCACTGTAAATTAAACTTAAAACATACCACATTAAATTAAATTAAATTATAAAAAAAAAATAATTAAACTATGTGTAATGAAACATCTCATATATTTTTAATAATAAGCATGAAATTTAGATACATTTCTTTTACTAATAAAAGTACAAAAATTCATTTAAAATGCTAATATAAAAACTAATATTAATACTTATACTTATAATAAATAATAAATAATAATAAAATTGTTATGCATTTGATGAAATAATTTCTTGCTCAACATAAAAGCAGATAAATTAAATGAACATTTTTAGATCGCGTTTTTTTTTTTACAGATTTTGTCTATTTATTTGATCTTTACAATGCCTAAATTGTACATTAATTTATTCAATATGATTTAAATTTTTTCTTACACTTACAGGAAAAAAAACTTCTTTATAAACAATTACATTAGAAATTAAACTAAAATCAAAAGAATTAAAAAAAGAAACACATATCTTTAAAATGTCTGAAATGATCATAAATTTAATTTATTTCCTACTCCATTTGCAAACACGATGGTAAAAAAAAAAAAAAAAGTACATTAACTTAAATGGATGCATCTAATTCATATCATATTAAATGCCATGTCTCTTGAATCATGTAAGAATAATACCTAGCATTTAATTGCTAAAAGATAATTAAATCATGTGAAACGAGATGCTTTATCTGTATTTAATGATACTTGATATGAGTTAGATATACTTTTTTTTACTTAAAAAAAAAAAAAAAGCGTTAAAATCTAATAAAAAGCGAGTTGAGACGAAACTTTTTTTATTTTTTCACCACTGGTTCGGAACAATGCCAAAATCATTTTTAAAAACTTATTATTAAAGCCAGGAGCAAAAAATGCAGATAAGAAATGACAACAATGTAGGAAAAAAATAAATTATTCTTGCAGTTTTATGAACCAAAAATGCATCGTCACCATTAAGTAAATTTTCGGTGTTTGCATGTTGCTTAAAAAAATAGAAAATAGAAAAAAATTATATTATTTATTGTTGTTTTTATTTTTATTTTTTTTTTCTTCTTTGTATTTTGGATCTTCGCCAAATCTGGTTGTAAAATATTACCGGAAGTATTTCTTTGAAGTAATATTTATGCTTTTTGTGTTGTTAAAGCTTAATGTTATTAAAATTATAAGTTGAAAAATTAGAAATATTGTAAACTTACAATTTGTTATATTTATTACTGAGTAAAAATGGAGTTGAATATTTCAGAATATCTTAATCATTATTCATTTTTCTATTCTTTTTGTGCATACTACTACTACTACTACTACTACTACTAATAATAATAATAATATATATAATAATTTAATGAAATTAAACATAATTTATACGTCTCATTAATATGTTAAAATCAAAGTAACATTTAAAATAAATTGTAAATTTTTGCTACATTGCAACTTTCTGCCTTGAACGAGGCTAAAGCTATTCCTGCTGAATATATAATATTATTCTGATGTGTTATGATTTTTTTATATATGTTGTACTTTGTATGTTTAACACTGAGGAGGGCTAGTGTTCTAGCCGAAACGTCTGTCGTGTATTTCAATTTTTTTAAATGAAAATCTATTTTTAAAGTTTTTTTTTTTTTTTTTTTTTATTCATTATCTCCTTTTAAATATTACTTTGATTTTAATAATAATAATAATAATAATAATACATAGAGTTCAAAAGGTATTTGGTCCTTACAAAACTGTAAAATATATATATATATATATATATATATATATATATTTATGTTCTTATACTTTTCTAAGATTGATCGGAGATTGTGCTGGCAAAAACGGGTGCCAGTAAATTTTACTGTCCAAAATAAATAATTTACAACAGAAACATCTGTAAGAGAATCTCCAGTTACAATTTTTTCTGTTGTAAATTGTCCTACATAACAGCACAATATGCTGACAAAATGGATCCCAGCCTTTCTGCTGTAAAAATTACCGTTATATTTTTACAGTGTAAGCCTGTGGTGCCTTGTAATGAGGTTAAAATGAGGTATGTACTTCTTATTCTTATAAACGTGTTTGACATTTTTTCAATAAATTCTACTTTATACTCTTTTCTAACTAGTGGTACTTCAAAGTATAGTCGGTAGATAACGGGTTAAAGAAAACTCTCTCACGTTTCTACTTAATTGGTTGTCTCTTGTCATTACAGTCATGTATTGCTCTGGGTGGGTGGATAAAATTATTCATTAAAATCTGAATTTAAAATGAGAACTTCTTAAGTTGCAATCTGTGTCCAAGTTAGAATAAAAAAATAAATCCTTATTATCTATTTTATTTTAATTGTTTTATTATTATCAAATATGCATTAAAATCTTAAAAATTAAGAATGTTATTTATATGCTTGAATTGTATTTAACGATCAAGTTTAACATGGTATATATTGCATATTAATTTCTAACTGCGGTATTGACGATTCGACTTGGTAGTGAGACTCTTATGTTATTACGATCAAATGTTCCATTGATTTCACTAGAAAACATTATCTTGATTAAATTCATTTAAGTTAGCATCAATATAATTTGAGTGCTTGACGGAACCTATACCTAACTGGCAGTCGTGAAAGTGGTAGACAAACTACTAATTTGTAACAGTTTATTTTAATGGATATTTTAAAATGAAACGCGATTTAACCCTTTCATTCCCAATCCCCCCCCCCATATAAAACAATAAATCTTATATTTAGTCATAAATTTATTTCAATATACATATAATATATATATATATATATATATATACATATTATTATTATTATTATTATTATTATTATTATGAAATAGGAGTAATAGCAGAGTACGAATTAATATAGCTAACAAAACAACTGAGAGGTGTTTATTTATGTTTAATATAACCACTGATGCTATTTAAAATAATAAATTTTCAGTAAATAAAAATATCAAAATTCTGAAAGAAATACATAATGAAATTAATTAAAATACAAATTATAAACATTAAAAAATAAATTTAAAAAAATATTCCAAACAGTTAATTTACTTAAATTGCCGAAAACAGAAACTGATTACGATATTATTATCAGAATAAGAGTAAAATATAATTTCAATTATCAACAAGGATAGTGAAATCATCTAAAATATAGATTTTTAAATTGGGAAAATGTATATAGATTTTGATATTGTTCATTTTGAATCAGCGGGAGTGTTAGATGGTAAGAAAAAAAAAAAAAAAAAAAAAAAAAAAAAAAAAACCTCTGAAATGTTATTATTCCAATTGGCATCACGGGGAATACAATACGGGTTAATACGTAAATGGTCACACTGGTTTTCAAAGGCAAAAAAAAAAAAAAAAAAATGCCTATTTTCTCTCTCTCTTTATTTTATTTTTTTTATTTTTTTTTATTTTTTTTTATTTTCAAAATATAAAAGAGGAACACTTAAGCAATATTTTACAAAATTTTATTAAAAATTTTGAAATTTCAGTTGGTGGGTACTGTTTTCCCGACACTCTTGACAAAAGCAGTGGACTTGTTTTTTCAAAAACTAATGCACTGATCTTATTGCAATTTTGCACATTTCTCTAAAATAGAATTGACTATTGCTTGAACCAAAGATTTATATTTTTTTCTGATTACAACTCATTTTGCAACTCTATATGTCGGGTAAAATACAGCTGTTTTTGCACGCAACTCTGACAAAATTTCAAAATTCATTTTTTAAAAACCCTTTGTTCAAGCAGCAGTCAGTTCTATTTTGAAGAAGTGTGCAAAATTTCAATAATATCGGTACATTTAGTTTTTGAGAAATCCTGCCCACCACTTTTCTAAAGGATCTCCAAAAACCCAGGACCCATGGACTGAAATTTCCAAGATTTTTAATGAAAATTTTGTAAAATATTGTTTAAATGTTGATCTTTTACATACCTAAAATTTTGAGTAAGAAGTTTTATTTTTTGCATCCAAATTTTACCATTTACAATTATTTGTGATATCACAAAACTAAATTCAAAACTGGTGTACAATCAATATAAAAACTTCGAAACTTCTTCACACACCATAAAATTTAAGCCAGTACAACCGGTTTTGAAAGGATTAGGCCTTTCTTCTTCAGGTGCAAAAACACGTGCCTTGGAGGTAAAAGCAAGACTCCAAGGCAGTAGCACGTGTTTTTGCATCTGGAGAAGAAAGGCCTAGTCCTTTCGAAAACGGTAGTACTGGCTTAAATTTTATGGTGTGTGAAGAAAATTTGAAGTCTTAATATTAATATTCGTGATATCATCTAAATTCTTAAACTTTAAATTCTCGTTTATCATTAACCCTATTGGACTGACTTACACGTGTACTAGGTAACTCATTCGACCGAAGCTTTACCACATATTATAGATTTAAAAAAAAAAAAAAAAAAAAAAAAAAAAACTAATCTGAAACAATTTAGTGTTTTAATTTTAATAAATTTAAGCTATGACGATAATAATATGATATATGTACTAATTAAAGGAATGTGCATGATATTAAACTTAATTTTCTGTATCCTTAAAGAAGTGCCCAGTATATTTCAAACGAGCTGCCTCTGGCGACCAGCTGGTTCGTGACTCCTAAAAATTCTGAATTCTGACAAACTTTTGTTTCATAAGGCCTTCATCTTAATGCATTGAATTTAACAATTTTGACCATGTCAATCAACATCAAGATGGTTTCAACCTTTGAAAATCCTGTGTAAGTTTTGGGCTTTGTAACATAATTAAAAATTCCTTTTAAGGTCAAAAAGTCGAAATAACATATTGCAAATTAAATTAAATTAAACATTTCTTCCCTTTTGCACTCATTTTGCAACAATGCTCTATGGTCTTATGGGAATGATTCTGAAGAATGAATCAACAATTGTTTACAAATTTAATGGATTATGTGTGGGAAATAATGCACGCTGTAATTTAAAAATTGCAGCTCTTATAACTTCAAAACTGATAATTTTTAAAAAGTTATTCGTTATTCTCTAATATTAGACTGTTCATTGTTTAATATATATTGTTTAATAGACTCTTATTTTAAGATAAAAGCAATCGAATGATATCGCGTTGGGAAAATTTGCAACGTAATATCTTTAAATCTAATAACTTGATGTATATTGTGTCTCCACAAAAAATGAACAGATTTTAGAGCGTTTTTAAAAAAGTATAACATTTATGCAGTATCTTTTAATAAAATTCATCAGATTTTACTAACGAAAATGACCAACCTTCATCAAAAGCAGTTTAATGATATCGCGTTGTGAAACTTTGCAACGTAATACCTTTAAATCTAATAACTTGATGTATATATCTTCACAAAAAAAAAAAAAAAAAAAAAAAAAAAATAACAGTCTTTAAAGTTCTTTTAAAGAAGTATAACATCTATGCAGTATCTTTTAAAAAAATTCATCCATTTTTGCAAAAAAAAAAAAAAAAATGGCCGACTTTCATCACTAAAGTAATTAAATTTAGGACAATCAAAAATAGGAGTGATCCGCCCCGGATGTGTTCCGCCGACAAACTCTTTGATTTATTTATATAGACAACGCATTTTAATGCTTTTAAGCAAAGATATTTAATATTATAATAGGCAAGTTATTTAAGTTGTTTAATACAGATTATTTGGAACATCTCAAAAATGATTGCACGACATTCTTCTATATATAGAAGATTAAAATCTGATAAATCCCTGTTAGAAACGTTCACGATTTTTATCTCATAAAGTTTAATTTTATTATTTTTTTTAATAATAGTACATTATAGCCTTCCGTTTCATCCCGCTATACCTTTTTTCCCTTAACCGAAGAAGAAGTTAATTGTAGAAATTGAAAAATATATTATATCACAAACCTACCTAAAAAAAGAGAACTGAGTAAAAATTTTGAGATATACAGAAGAAAAGACCTTTAACTATGGACTAGTGCCAATTTCTTTCTCTTAAATCCATTAAATAAACAAAGGAACATAAATCAAAAGTAAAAGCTGGAGAAAATAGGAAACGACAAAAACGAAGTAAAAAAAAAAAAAAAAAAGAATAACCAAATCAGTTTTATGTACCAGAAATGTATTGTATGATTTTTCATAACTGCTTAGTAAATTTATATTGTTTACATTTTATTCTAAGAGATTTTATATGTAAGAAAGCAGACTTTCTTTTATTAATGTTATGGGATCATTGCCAAAAACTCCGTACTAAATGTTATGTAAAATAAAAGTAGTGAAAATTAAAATTTTTATAAGCACAGTGTTTTGGAAATTGATAAGGGAATTAAAAATGTAAAATTCGGAATAAAGCTAATTAGTTAAAATTTCACGCATGAAAAATAATTAATTAGCAATTAATAGATAAAATAAATAAGTCACTCTTTTACATGTGATTTTCTTTCAAATACAAATTGTTTTTTAAACGTTATTACTTTCATATAAGATTTTCTTATATATAGTACTGATCAGTGGTTCTCAAACTTTCTGAAGTTAGATCTCGACTAAAATCCTACAAGTGAATGCCACTGCACTGTTTACAAATTGATGCTTTTCATAGCCACTTGTCTATCACGATAACATTAAACGGAATGGGGAGTAGAAGGTATCTCAATTTATAAAATTTTAGTAGATTTTTTTTTTTATTTTATTTAATCAATTAAAACGGTTGCAGAAATATATAGAAAAAGTTTATTAAAAATTTCCGGTAGCAAAAAAGCATAAAATTTGGCAGCTATGATCTTTATTAATATTTTTTAATTATCTGAAGCTTAAAAAGCTAAAATTTATTTTGAAAATTAATTATTTTGAATTAATTATATCTATTATAAATATTTTTTAGGACTGCTTATAGTTTGACGTAATCTCAATAAACATGGTGTCTGGTAAGACAGCAAAGTACCTTAATTTTCTGAGAAATATATTGTAGTAATTAAGTTCAATATCTGAAAGCTGAAAAGGTATTTCCTCGTCCAACATCAATGCATTGATAAATCTTAGGGGAAAATCCTGAGAGTAGAAAATCCTAATTCACGCAAATAAGTCGATGAGAATAAGTTTCATTATATATTCGAAGTATGCTGCGATTTTACTTTCTTACTGGAACTTCAATTCCAGACACTGTTGCCAAGTTCAGGGACATTTTCTCCAAATTTTTATGTACTTACTGTCATTCACTACGGTACGTTTGTGAATCTCAACATAATTTAATTGTTGCCATTTAATTTGCATCTTTTTTTTTTTTTTTTTTTTTTTTTTTTTTTTTTTTTTTTGACAGAATTAAAAAAATAAAATAAAATAAATAAATTACATTTATTTAAAATGAGGAAAATAAATTAGAAAAATTAGAACTTAAATTAGAACTATCAGTCGCATCGTTACAAATAAGGTACCAAATATAAGGAAACATTTTTGTGAATCCGATGAATTAAACAGCTTATCGATCGAACAATTAGATTTTTTAAAATTAACTAAAGTATGAATTTTAGGTGGCAACAGCAGAAGATTGTATGGAAACCGTTAGGAGAAAAAAAAAATCTGTTTCACATTAAGTCACATGTTTTTGAAGGGGGATTAAAAATTGCAGTTTTAATTTTTTTTTTTTTTTTTTTTTTTTTTTTTTTAAATTTTCTCTCACGAAACAAAAATATAATATACAGCCTGTACCCCACAAGACCAACTTGCATTTCAAATTTCACCAATTTTTTTGGTTAATAGACAAGAAAGTTACTTTTTTTTTTTTTTTTTTAATTAAATTTTATTCTAACTTCGAAAAGATTTATGTGATACGATACATTAAGAATTTCGGTTTCAAAAGTTTTTTTTTTTTTTTTTTTAATTTTTTTGTTAATAGATTATTATTCAATAATCACCAATAATATTGAGGAGTGATATTTGATATACATAATAGATAATTAATTTTCGAAGAATTTAGACAGCCATTCCAATCAAAATTTAGTGGTAGATATTGAATAAAAATGTAGCTAAATTTGGGAGCATTGCTTCCAGAAGCGGATTTTTCAATATGATGCTTCTTTAAAAAAAAAAAAAAAAAAATCTTTTAAGGTATATTTAACCCGTTAGCGCCCAGTGTCCTCATTTGAGGGCAGCTAATAAGATGGCACGTATATTTTTTGTGGTTTCTTGGAATTTTATCGTTAATTGAAAATGCTCAGATGTTAATTATTTATCGATTTATCGATGTTTGCATGGCATTTATTTTTAATTTCATTAATATGAAGGCAACTTCCTATTTTCCATGTTGCTTGAAAGTTTTACATGTGGTTACTCTGATTTTTTTCTAATTTTCTTTCTGGTTTCCTTGATGATTTGATTTAATATTTTATTTCATTTCTCATTCAAAAGGGTTTTGCTGCTCGATCGAGGCATAAACGATATAAATTTGCTATTGTTAGCTACATTGTTTTACGAAATCGTTGTAGATTTCGCAGCTTTATGAAGTACATGCTTCCTGATGAGATATTACTTCTATTTTTAAGCATTTTCCCCCCAATTATTAATCCATTTTTTATTCCAATTATTATTTCTGTGGTCCTTTATTTATTTTCTCCATCATTATGTTTAATAATCCTTTTTTACTCAAGTGGGCGTAAGCAATTTATATTGATTTTGTCCCTTATTAGATCTTAACATGTATCTGTGCTAGTTTTAGCAATGTGTTACAATCAGTTTTGTCTTTGTTGTGTTGGTTTTGACATGTATCTATTAATTACTAAATAATTAAGGTTAAAAGATCTATCATTCATTTATATATATATATATATATATATATATATATATATATATAATTTGTATTGGCAATTATTCTTATTTCAATTTATTTATTAGTATATATATATATATTAGATTTTTGCTCACACTAGTAATTATTATTTATTTATGTTGTATTTATGTAATTCGGTTTTATAATTGCACTCTTTTTGCACTAAAGCAGTTGTTACGAGGTTTTTTTTTTTTGTCAGTTTATGGTGTTTTCTGATGAATTATTTTATTTATTAATTTTCAATATTAGTCCTCAAATCTTTGCATACTAGTACTGTAAGATCTACTGTAGGTTGTATTTCAAAAAGTATACTTTGCTACGCCTTAGATACCGATGCGTTTTTCAACGGTAAATAGATTATATACGGATTGCCTTAAAAGTGTTAGCTTCTGAAAATTTTGCATGTGTGTGTGTAATATATTTATTATAAATGCATATAGCAGGTGTCATACTCCCTCATCCTTTTCTCAGAAAACATTCAAGGATGAGACAGTTCTGCTTCTTTTGCTTCCACTAATTTCATACAGAAATTTTTATCGTATTTTTCATAGTAATCTGCGTTGATTAAATAGGATAGAGATTATTCTATAAAAATAGTGGTAGGAATAAAGCCGGAAATTTCTCAACTCTGAAAGAATCCTGAAAAAAAGCGGGAAGTACTATCCCTGAGATATATTTAATTAAGTCAATACTTTGTGTTTACTCGAAAACTAATGAAATAAATTCATTAAAATAAAAGAGTACACACTTTTAGCGATTCTCTACGCAGATAGCGATGTAAAGTTACTAACAACTAAAAATAAATTTCACACAGCTATTTTAGCGTAGAAATCGTCTTCACATTTAATAATAAATAGTTATTACAACAAAATGCTATTAAAAAATTCCGGTACAGGGGGAACAGACAATTTATAATAACTTATCACTTCTGGGTCGATATGTGAACTTCAATGAATTAAATATTTTAATACAAACTGTTCTGTATAACGTCTCAGTTTTTATTGGAATATTTAATGGTATAATTAAGAAAATTATAATTTTAGCAGACTTTCCATTCTGTAAAATGCAACCTATCAAACTCATTTTATCCTAATATATTATAAAAGTAGTTAAATTAGTTTTAATTTGATTTTATGTTCTATTTAGACAATTTAAAGGAATTATTTTAAAAAAGTCTTAAATAAGAAAAGCATTTGTCGTTTCGAGCTTATATTTATATTTTATTTATAGAATCTATACAGTCTATACTTGATTGCATAATACAAACCTCCAGAGTACTTAGAATATCTAAGTTAATAATAATAATAATAACAATAATAATAATAACAATAATAAAGAAATATTGAACAGGATTGAACAGGGCGCAGCCCCCGCTCACCGCTCGAAGAGCGGTGTTGAGCGCTTCCAGAACTAAGTTCACGTGGGCTGCGCCAAGATGTTTATTGAAAGACAAAAAAAAAAAAAAATTACAAGAATCATCGCCAGGCAGAGCCTACTCGCGACAATGGGCGATGTGAAACAAGTTCAATTTACATTGTCTTTTGTTGGTCGGCATGCCGAGCCTAGCCGACTCCTCGCGACAGAAGGCATGCTGACATGCTGTAATGTTATGTTGAAGTTCGAGAGGAATGGAGATGATCATTGTAGAATAGGTGTGGGTCATGTCAGCCTCTTGCCGGGTAAAACCCTTCGCGACAGAGGGCAAGAGGTGCAGGACTGACTCTTGATGTGATTAAACAGCTTTTGTTGTTTTCCAAATTGACCAAGCTCAAGGGAAGTGGGAAAGATTAATCTGTTAAGTTTGAAATTTCATTTAATAGGAAATAAATTTTATATAGTTTAAATAATAGGGGTTTGCGCGTGAGAATATTTTCTAGCCAATTATGGGGTCTAGGAGATGGGTTTCTAAGATAATAAAGAAATATTATCACTTGATTTAAAACAATAGACCCTGGATTAAAAAAAATATATATATGATATTTTCTATTTACCCTCACAATTTTACCGATCGCCTAACTATCCTTAAGCAGACACTGAATAATTTTTCGCCGCTCTTTAGAATTTGTTATTATTATTATTATTATTATTATTGTTATTATTATTATTAAGTTATTTTTCACATCAAAAGTAATTTAAAAAAAAATTCTTTATTAAATCCTTCATTTTCATAATATTTTCCCTTTATTAACTGAATTATCATAACAAGAAAGTAAAAAGAAAAAAAAAATCTGTATTAAATTCTTGATTTTATAATATTTTTCTTTTATTAACTGATTTATTACAACAGGTAACTAAAAAAAAAAAAAAAAAGTAAATAAATAAATAAATAAACAATTATATATAAAATCCTTAATTTTTTATAATACTTTTCTTTTACTAATTTATCACCTCAAGTAACTAAAAATAAAGCAACTCTATATAAAATTCTTAATTTTTGTAATAATTTTATTTTATTAACTGATTAATTCCATTAAGTAACTAAAAATAATACAATTCTATATAAAATCTTTCGTTTTTATCTTCATTTCAACAAATCAAGCAACATTTATTTTTACATAAAAAATCATATATATACATTGTCCAAACACAAAAATATCAGAAGTCATTTATGAAAAACAGGAATTAATGGAAAAAACAGCAATAAACTTAAAAAGTGTTACTTTATGTCTACTCATTGCTAATTGCATCCTGGACGTGAAATGCTTTCAACAAAATTGCTTTGTTGTTGATATGCGTTGATTGTCTCATTTATTTTGGAGATAAATGTAGTGCTGATTCATAATGTTAATTATTTTCGATAGTAATAAGTAGAATATGATAATCCGAAAAATACGATTTATGAAAATTTTATGTAGGCTTTTAGAAAATACAACCACCGCCACTTTAGAATGTAGAAGAAGAGGGGGAAAAAAGGCTAAAAACCCCATAGGAATAGCATGGGAAGAAAAGCAAAAATACTCACAATGTCAAGTGCGTAAAAAAAAAAAAAGAAAAAACCCCACCTTTTTGTAAGGATTCTTGCACCCCAATTTTTATGTTTAAAAATTTTACTTACAATTATATTGAAATTGCTATAAAATTTTTCTGGTGCCGGAAAATAAGGACTGTGCGAACCCTGTTAGAACTTAAGATCGTTGCACAATTTCTTAGACATTAAACTTATTTACTTTATGTTGTTTATTTACTTATATATATATATATATATATATATATATATTTATCGCATTTGAAAGCTTTAACGTCACCCATGCTGATATTTATTAATGACTTCAAACATATTAGTCATATAATGAGAAACGTTTTTGCCATCCCATCAGAATTTTCATTGCCTATGACGACCCGATGCACCGAAATGTGGGCCAGAGAGGTACGTTCCTGAAGGTTTATAAAAAACAGTTTATTATCTATTACAAGAGGATGTTTTGACCGATAATGATGTATTGACTGTAGGATTGAGAGTGTCACTGTAGATTGGAACTAAGTGATGAGTGCGGTCATTTTTGACCGCATTAATCCCCAGGAGGGCCTGATACATAGCAAATAGTTCGCCCTGAAATATAATAGTGTAGTCTACCAGTCTTGAGACTCACTGGTGAATTAAGAGCCCGTCCAAGAAGACACAAAAATCTGAGCCTACTGCATGTTCAGTCTTTGACCCATCAGTGTAAACCGCCACTGGAGCAGAAGGAAAAAAGGCATTAGTTGAGATGCTGATACAAGGGCATGCGAGGGATCTACTGCGGGAGGAATTTGCCAGCTGCATCTTTTCTGTTGTATTTCTTAATTGGGGAAGTGTTCATTCTGGAATGAAGTGTTACCGAGTTGTATTTGTATAATCACATATTATCGATTTAAAATTTTTAAAAATTACGAATAGAAACATGCCAACATTTTAATTTATTACGGAGCACTGTTAGTATCTGCACTTTTTTCATTCCACTTTATTTGTGAATTAATGTTCTTCAATAGATAATAACGATAAATTACACAGAAAAATAAATTTAAGAAAAGTATGTAGAATTTAAAAAAAAAAAAAAAAAAAAAAAGGCGGGTGGGGATATTCTGTTTAGAGTCTGAAAAGTTCTATTAGGAGAAGAAAAGATAAATAAACTTAGAAAAATATTAAGAAAATTTTATATAACGTTACACCTTTCACTAATTAGTAGAATAATTTTATATGCTACATTAAACAAATAAATAAGAATAATATATATTTTCACTCTCAATCATAACTGTCAACTTTTAATTTATTCTGTAACAAAATTATTACCAATTTTTTTTTTTTTTTTTTTTTTTTTCATAACATTTCCTTTGTAGAGTAATTTTCTCCAATATACAATTAAATATGAAGAAAATTATTCTTCAGAAAAAGCAGTGGGGTTTTTTTAATTTTAATTTTTATTTTTTTATTGTTACGGAACAAATAAAAAATTTGGCAAATATGCTCTGAATGTAATAGACTGTTTCATTAAATCAGTTTTCTGTAACTGGAGTTATTTTCGAAAAAAAAAAAAAAAAAAAAAAATGGTACATTATTTTGCAAATCTATTTTAAACATATTAACATAATCTGAAACTTATTTTTTCCATTATTATATAAATTGAAGAAAAATAATTACAGAAAGAAAAAAAAAAAAAAAAGGGGGGGGGGAAGGGGGGATATCTCAGATTCCACAAAATTTAGGCTTCTTGCTCAATTTGAAGATTGTATCAATAATAATAATAATAACGTTTTCCAAAAATGTTTATAAAGCCTAGCAACAATTATTGACAGTCATTTTCAATAAAACAAGTTTTTTTTTTTTTTTTTTTTTTTTTTTTTTTTATGCTACCACAATGAACATTTTTTGTGTCATACCCCATAGATGCTAAGTTTTCCATCTTTTTCATACATTTATTTCTTAAGAAAAAAAATTATTTTATTTAAAAAAAATCAAAATTTTTGCAATTAAATAAGACAAAAAAATAACTATGTTATAACAGTAGTTTTAAGATTATGGAAGAATTAGCATAAGTGATAACGTTCATAGACTAATTTTAGTGAACACGGGCTTTAGTATGACTACATTTGCTCAATAACTATTTTTCATTTTTTGTTGCATAATTTAAACAGTTTTATTTATATGAGTAATAAACGTGAATGTAGCAATATTTTCTACCAACAGAGTTGCAAACAATTTTATGAATATTTTAAATATATTTGTTAAAAATGTTATTCATTAGTCAACAATAAAATATATTTCAACAGTTTTGTCTTCTATTAATTTAAATAGAGGCATAAAATATCAGAAATTTTAAATAGTATATGAATAAACCAGTTACATTTTTTTTTATTAATTCTTTTAGTAAATAGCAAACAGTTTCCTTATAAAATACCCTTTAAAACTTTTATAATATAAACATAACATTTGTTTGTATAGATTAAAAAAAAAAAAAAAATGAAGGTATATGAAGTTATTTTATTCTATTTCGTATTCATTAAAATAGTTGACAACTACAATTGTATGTTTAAAAATTTTTCTACCAGTTTTAATACGCGAAATATTTCCCCATAAACTGTGTTTAAAAATTCTAAACATTTTTTTAAGTCTTCATTAATTTTTGTACGTTAAATTTTGAAGTAAATGAGAGATAAGATTATAAGAAATGAAAATTGAAGCATTGTAAAAGTGAGAAAGAGGAACAATCCAACATTATTTAAAAAAAAAAAAAAAAAACCTGTTTGAATATTTTTAATTGGAACTGCATTCGAAATTTCGGAATTTTCTGTAATTCTACAACATGAATGTCATTCTAAATATGTCCAAATTCGAACTGTCCCATAGTTTTCAGGCATTAAGTATTATCTACCTGTTTTAGTTGTAGAATGTATAAAATACTTCTAGAAATCAATTATGAAATTATTACTAAGTTGTAGTGAAAGTAAAGTTTAAAAAATTAATGTGATTGCTGCATTAGAATTTATTATTACTTGCAAGAGACCAAATGAGATAAAATATAATGAAAAAAATTTATATATTTTCAAGAAATAAAATTTTGAGAATAAAAATTTCAAGCTTAATTTAATGAAAATTTGAAGTTTTGAAATCTTTTAAAAAAAGAACAGCAAACAAAATTTTACTATTACTATTATTTAACGTATAAATATTATATAATGCATATATAATCTATTTCAAAGAAAAAATCATTCATATTCATTATTTTGTATAATGAATAGAGATATTTGAATATTACTGCAAGAGTGCCTTATAAACAAACTATTACGCATTTTTTCTGGCAACATGATCCCTATTTTCAACTTTAACAAAGTGATAAAGCAATGTAAATTTATTCAAAAGAACCATTGAAGCTAATATTAATTTCAGTTTAATAAATAAAAAATCATATTAGAAAATATTAAATCAAAGTTTTATATTGATTCAGAAAATATTCAAACTATCGCACATTATGAAAAATAGAAAATTAATAATAAGCGATTATTTGAAAAGAGAAAAATACAGAAACATTAATATTGATGTATATATTTAGTTAGTATTTCATAAAAAAATATATATTTAAATAAAATATTTATTTATTTATTTATTTATTTTATTTTATTATTATTATTATTATTATTATTATTATTATTATTATTTTTTTTTTTCTTTTTTTGCTGTGATTAAGGCAAGAATATTGACATGCCTTAGCCCATATTTCACTATCATCCTAAAACAGGCATAAGTGGTATTTATATAAATTCTTTTAAATATTTTAATTCAAATTTAAGGCGATATATTATTAAAAAGTCCAATTAATATGTATGAGTCTTTATCGTTAATTTAAATCAACGTTTAATATATTTTTCTTAATTTTTAAAATGACGATTCTTTAATTTTATTCATCACATTTTCAACACATTATTACTTAGAAATGTTTTTCGTTTAAGAATAACGGATATATAAATTTATTGAGGTGATATTCTACTCTTTTGTACTGGTAAAGAATTATACAAAAAAAATATATATATATATAGATGGTCTGTTTTTCTTATATTTCCGACTGTCCTAAACCATTGTCCTATTTTCTTAGGACAGCCTGTCCCGATTAAGCTAATGAAAGGTTGGTAAGTTTTTTTGATTTTGTGTATGTACATAGGCTTAAAGAAACATATATTTAAGATTTTATAAAGAAAAAAATATTTTTTGAATGCTTGGTACGATATGGGTTAAGATTGGATATTATTACTATTATTATGACTACACTTATTTACAATAATAGTAGACCTTAGTGTTATTGACTGACCTTAATTCACGGTAAAAATTTTACTATAAGGAAAAAATATATCAACATATCATCCAATCATTTAGTTGTAATTGTAGGAAAAGTTATTAAATCGTTTTATTATACTAGAAAAAGTAATCTCATTAATAAAGAATAAAATAAAAATACATCTACTTTACTAGATTCACGAAAATATCTTCAAAGATAACTTTTTAAATATCTTGTCAAAAAAAAAAATAATAATAATAATAATAAAAATAAGTTAACAAGGTTTTTACAATTTTCTGTATATGATAATTTCGGTGCAATATATTGAGTAATAAATTTTTTTTATTAATATCACACAATCAGCAGATTGGGGAGAAAATCATATATATCTTGAAAATTTATTTTTCCAACTGAGTGAAAATAATGCCCGGACCGAGAGTCGAACTCTGGATCTTTGACTTACAAGGTCAACGCTCTACCGATTGAGCTATCCAGGCCGATAACAGATGGGCATTACTCACTCAGACAACCTTTAGGCAGAACAACTGGTCTATCATGTAGATAGCTCGACAGAATAAGCCGCAGTAATGGAAAACACCATTAAACAACGGGAGGAAGAAATACCTTTATTAATATCACACAATCAGCAGATTGGGGAGAAAATCATATGATCCGGAGTTCGACTCCCGGTCCAGGCATTATTTTCACTCAGTTGGAAAAATAAATTTTCAAGATAATAAAACTTTGTTCTACTGCTGCATCTACACAGTATAATTCCGAAAAAAATCACATGCATCTCGAGTTACATAAATATGAATTTATTAATTTATAGCGTTCTTAAAATTAATTTGTGAAGTAGTAATGAGAAAAGCAGTATATATATATATATAGTATATAGAATAATAAGACTTCACAAGAGTATTAGAAATTGTTTAACGAATTGCTTAAAACGATGTTAAACAGACTGGAAATTTTTTAATTTTCGAAACATTGCAAGTTTCAACTGAATATAAAAGTTTATTCTCAATTATATCAGGATTTTTTGGTATTAGTTATACGTTCATATAATGAAACTAACTAAATCTCACTAAGAAACAAATATTAGTCAGTATTTATTACTTCCAGATTTTATTTAGCTTTTTATTAGAAACAAAGTTGAATTTGAATCATAAGAAGATCTCTCGTGAGTATCAGAAATTGGTTATATTTAATATTTACGTCACATCACACCTTCCTGAATGTTATTCCAAGAGTATTAAAAAATAAATAAATAAATAAAATCGAAATCGAAATATACTGCCGCCTTCATGCAACGTTATCTTTGTCTCCCAGTTTATTGGATATAACAATACATGAACCTTATGCAAAATAATCTTAGCAGCTGATAAATTTAGACTCAAAGATAATTATACAAATGCCTATAAAATCTGTACTGAGTATTGTGAAAAGTATCAGCGAGTATTATGTAGTATTTTTATTGAGATGCAAAGAAATTATTTAAATCTAAATGCTAAGAAATGACATAGAAGCAAATGTGAATCAGTGTCTTACTTTTAGATAACATACTTGACTGGTTTGTAAAGTTTTATAAAGCAAAGTGTATCTGAGTGTACTTTAAAAAGTTCGTCGATAAGTATTAAATACAAATGTTAAATTGATTGGGAAATTTTATAAACTCTAAACATTCTGAGTTAGAGAAGAATATAAAACTTTACTAACAGCTGTTTAACGATATTTATGTTTACATATATGTACACATTTTATTTACAAGTATATGTGCCTGATTTTAAAAATCATTCATATTTAATATCTACATCACCTCTTCCTGGGTGTTACTCCAAAGGTATTGAAAAAATCATGATATCCCGCAGTCTTCATGCAACATCATCTTTGTCTCTCAATTTGTTGAACATAAAAATGTATGATACCTATATAGAAGAATCTTGGCAGCTGATAAGTTGAAACTCAAAGAAAATTGTACAAATTCCTATAAAAACCGAACCTTTATAAAAAGTATTAATATTAAATTTATTTAGATGCAAAGAAATTATTTAAATCTAAATGCAAATAAATAACATAAATATTAAAAATAAATTAATGTAAATCAGTGCTTATTACATTTAGATAGCTTATTTGACTGGTTTGTAAAATATTATAAGTCAAAGTGTATGTGTACAAAAAGAAGACCTTACATAAGTATCAAAAACTTACAATATTTTGAAACAAATGTTAGATTCAGAAAATCGATAAGATCTGAAACATTCTGAGCTAAAGCAGAATATAAAATTTTGTTAGCAACTGTATACCGATATTCATATTCATATAATTTTATTTTTATTTAGATAAATATGTGTCTGATTTTAAAAGTCATCCATATTTAGTATTTACATCACATCTTTTTGAATGTTACTCCAAGGGTATTCAAAAAATCAAAATATACCGCAGTTTTCATGCAACATCATCTCTGTTTCTCAATTTATTGGATATAACAATACGTGACACTTATGCAAAAGAATATTGGCGGCCGATCATAAGTTCAGGCTCAAAGATAACTATACGAAATTCCTATGAAGGCCGAACTGAGTATTATAAGAGAGAGTATGAAGAAGATAAAAAAAATCAATATCTAGATGCGCAGCACTGGATGGGGACCTTTCCATATTCAGCTGGTTTCATGTTCTCTCTAAGTGGTTCAAAATATTTGAGTACTTTGAGAAAATGTATTTTCTGAGTAATTGAAGAGAAAGGGGAGAGAAAAAAAAGTCATCAGTGTATAAAAGCTAAAAGGAAATGATGTTGCAGGCTTTACATCTAAGTCTCTTTTTTATTTGAATTTGTGATTAATTTTTAATTAGAACTTGACGAGTTTTTGCCGCTGAGAGGTTGTGAAGAGGATTTTGAAAATAAACATAGCGAGACTTGTAAGGCTTTACAGGTGATGGTTTTATAAGCAGGTACGTGAGGTTTAATGCAAGAAGATGTAAGTGTATCTTGCGTGTTAATTTAGTAGTGTTTGTTTGGTTTGACTACCACTAGCTTTAGAAAGTATGGTTCAAAAATAAACTATAAAGTGCTCTGATGAATTGCTGCAAGTGAAAATGCTAGAGTGCAGAAAATTGTAATAAATAAATAAATAAGTATATGAAGACTGAATTTTGTGTGTTAAATAGTTTTGAGGTATTTAAAATAGTAAAGTTAAAAGAGTGTAACCTGAGTATGAAATTTTATGTTTAGTTATATGAAACTTCATGGTAATTTGTAATAAGATAATAAATGAATAAATAAATACTTAAATTATATAGATTAAGTAGCTTTGGGGCATTTTAAGTAATTAAACTAATATTTTTAGGATTTATGTAAAAATTGTTATGTTTAGTTATTAAAAAAAACATGAAAATATATAAAACAAATTTCATGATTATCGGGAAAAAAATGGAAAATTATACAATTTACAGATGAGTGAAAAACTATATCACTTGATTATTTACCTATTTATTTCTACTCATTTATGAATTTATTATTCTAATGTTAAATTGTTTGCATTTAATTAAAAGCGTTTAATTATTTTTTCAGTATTTTAAATAAAAAAGTAATTTGGGAAAAAATGAGGGAGAAGAAAGAAATGAAATGAAAAAAGAAAAAGGACCTTATTATATAGAAAAAGTATAATTACTTATGAAAGAATTTTAATAAAACTGAAAACGATTAAAAAAAAAAAAAAAATGTTTACAGCAATAATAATAATAATGATAATAATAAGAAAAATAAATCTTTAAAAGAGAAAAAAGAAATATAAAGTAAAAAGATAAAAATAATGGTTTTAAAAATGAATTCATAAATTAAAAATTTGTTGATTTAACCTTTTCAATAAAACAAATATATTTATTTACTAAAATCTTTGAAGTATTATACTAGCGATTTTCGCCCACCGTGCTGGTTACTACAAGTAAGCAAATTATTTTTATTTTCAATTACTTTATAGCCTTTATTTATTTTTTTTTTTTATTAAGAAGTATGACGAACAAATATTTTTGTATTAGTGTCAACATGGGATGTTTAGTAATGGTAAGGTTATGCCGTCAGTTTTATCAGAGGTCTTTTTTTCACATGTAAGTATTTTACATGTGTGTATTAGTTTTTGAAAGTTTTATTTAAAAATTATGTGTAAATAAAAACATTTCTTCTTTATGTAAAAAAAAAAAAGTGTGCAAATGTTTTGTTTGAATTGGCACAAGAATGATATATTATTTGTATTTTTTTAATGCCTTTTTTAGTATTATATCTCAGTTGTTCTCTTTTTCTTTCTATTACTTTTGTTATTTAACCTTTTGTTATTTAATTTTTTTTTTTCAAAAAAAAAAAAAAAAAAAAAAAAAAAAAAAGGTAATGTATTGTTTATTTAAATTATTAATTATTAAAATTTTATAGAAAACTCAATTTACGAGAGGCCGATAATTTAACAATGTCTAAGCAAAATATGAAACGGAAATAATTCGAAAATTGTTTCAGCATTTTTTCCCTAAAAAGATGCATTGAAACTTTTAGAATATTATTTTAAAATAACTACTTTTATTAAAATTATTATAAAATACAATGTCACGAAGAAAATATTATTATTATTATTATTATTAAAGGGATGGAACACGGGCGCAGAATTCATACCACTATCAATGTAAGAACAATTTCTACTTCTTAAATCAACGATATTAAAGGTAGAAAAATGTCTTAAACAAATTCTGGTATGAATTCTGCGCCCGCGTTCCATCCCTGTTATTATTATTTTGGATTCTTGCTTTTTCCGCATTGACATCGCTGTGTTTCACTTTGAATATGTCTGGATGTTTTGCCCTTAGACAACAAGTTAAAAACTATATTAAATTAAAATTGAAATAAAACCTGCAAAAGGAATTTTAAGAAACGAATATAATAACCGTTGCTGTGTAACGCACCTTCACATTTAAAGGTGAAAATTTTTTTATGTATTTTATTTTTTATTATTTACTTATTTATTTAATACGCTTTTTGTATATTTATATCACTTGCAAAAAAAAAAAAGTTTTTTTTTTTTTTTTTTTTTTTTTTTTTTTCCCACTTTTCGCTCTCACATCAAGTTAAAAAAAGAAAAAAATACTTTTTAGCAAAATTTTAAAAAATTGTACTGAAGAATTTTTAAGAAATTAATTATAACAATTGTTACTAAGAAGCGCGACATAGTTACCACATTTCTTTACATGAATAAATAGACTAAAAAGAGTGCTGTCGTACTAAATTCTGAGTTGTACAAAATTTTATATATTGCTCAGAACACAAAAATAAACATTGGTTTCTTTTATTTTCTTTCTTTTTTTAATTTTTTATTTGCTTCTTAAGTTTCATTGTTTTAAAGATTAACTAGTTAATACCCGTCAAAATTTGACGGATGATGTGCAACTAAAATCTCTTCACGGCATAAATTTTAAAACACCCTTGCTTTAATATTTCACATTGCTCTTAACCGGTTTAAAAACCCCTGCCCAATTTCCCATATTTGTAAAACCACTTGGATATATTCCAAAATATTAACTTATTGTATTCTAAAAATAAACTGCAAATCGGAATAAAGTTAAATTTTGTTTTTACTGGAATAGTATCCCATACAGCACAGAATGTTTCAGTTATGTTACAAAAAGCTTACAATCTTTCAAAAACGTAACACATTTAAGTATGCTCTCTGATACCTTTCTGAAACATTCGCCCATTTTGATTTTCTATCTGTTAAGTGATTGTAACGTTTCTGTTACGTATCTGATTTTTTGTTACGATCGCGGACATTTCTACGTTTTTCAAACTAATCGGAAAGCAATCTGAAAGTTTTTAAACGTTTCTGAAACATTTATAATGCTTCAATGTTATATGATTGTTACGTTTCTGGAACAATTTGTGCTGTTAGGGATTATAACACTTTATTCTATCAAAATAGTATATTTCAAAAAAAAGTACACTGTTAAAAATAAATAAATAAGAATGAATTTAATACTTTAGCAAATTAATTTGCCCATTAAATTTTTAATAATAAATTATACTAAAATAATTAAACTAATAAACTGTAATTAAACTAATTATACTTTTGAGTAAAATTTTTACTCATATAAAATATCAATATTTTAATATTATTCTTTTCAAATTATTTTTACTCTAATATAGTAACGAAATGAAATATCATAAATTATAATAATTAGATAAATAATAATTAAATAAATAAAATAAAATAAAAGCTCTTTTGATTTTAAATATTTATCTCCATCTTTTCTAAACAAAGTTTTCAACTGATGAAAGTTAACTTTTAAAGAAGAATAAACTTTGATAATTTGTTAATTTTAAAAGATTTTTTCCTTTTTTTTTTTTTTTTTCTTTTAAGAAATGGAAAAAAATAATTTTAAGAATATGGTATAATATATTGACATGGCAACAGATGGCGCCACATCCAGTGTACAGAAATTTTCAGCGAGCTAAAATGCATACAATGCACGGATACGTATTCGAGAATTGCTTTGTTTTTAATAGGTATACTTGATTGGAAAATTTGAATTAATCGTGTGAATTATTTTTATGATTGAGCTACAGAGTAATATTAACTTTAATTAGGCGTTTGCAATCCGCGATTGTAATGAAATGCTCGCCCTCTGGTGGGCTAAGGTGAAATTATCACACCACTGCATATCCTCATATTATGCAATCGACTTACCATGATGAAATGGCGGAGAAAGAATAATAATTACACGTGGCTGTTATATTTACTAACAACTGCAGTGTTCAGAGAGCGCCATCTATCGATCATTACAAACGCGGATAGACATATCAATATTAATGTCGTCTGCTTGACCTATCATCGGTATTCTGCATAAAAGGAAGGAATATTTCCGTTCGCAATTGGTTCAAAATTTTCTCGCGCATGCCCAGATCGTACGATTTTGGTCTTACAGAATATGCTTTGTGTTTTAATATTATAGATTTATAATTCGAGAAATTTCTACAAAACTTTTATTTATATCTCAGATCAATAAAACTCTTATAAAAGTTTCTTCTTTTTCTTCTTTATATATATATATATATATATATATATATATATATATATAAAGTGTATATATATATATATATATATATAATAATATATATCAGTGATCTTGTATCTGTTGCTTGGCTTCTACTATGCTTAATAGATCATCTTTATTATATATATATATATATATATATTACTCGTACAGTAATCTTATTATATTCAATTTACTCACTCTGGTTTTTAAAAATTTTTTATACACAAAATAACGACAGTAACATTCCCTTATGTAGTTTATTGAATTTTGATATCTGTAGATATACGTTTATTGCAAAATCTAAATTGAAAAAATTCCAACGGATCAATACCTAGAGAATAAGAGGGGTAAGCCTTGTAAGCCAAGGGGCGACTACAAAACTACAGCATGCAAGCTTACTACTGTAAAAACTTAAAACTAAAAATACTATTATTAGTGCAACTTTATTTTTATTTTTAAATAAAAATATAATAATGCACCAACTGTTTCGCTCTCTACATGTTTTAACTAACAACAAAACTACACGAATTAAAACATCAGTTGCGAATATTTTGCAATTTATGGTACTTTCATTAAAAAAAAAAAATAAAAAAATAAAAAATGTGTATTTATATTATGTAGTACGGAATTTTTTTTAAGTTTAATATATAAATAACGTCTATCAGACACTGTAAAAATATAAGAAGACTGTTTTAAGAAAATAGTAATAAAAACTAAAGTGTAATGAATATAATAATACGAATATAATAATATTTATTTATTATTATAATAATATTTATTTATTATTATAATAATATTATTAATATATATTATTTATATAATATTTATACTTCGAATATAATAATACTTTGAAAAGTCTTAGCTGAATGTTTATTTAATTCAAAACGTATCTGTTATGTGTATTCAATTATTTTTTTAAACTATATGACGTTTTACTTATAATAGTTTATAAAATACTCAACTAAATAACGCAGCAAATTGTAAAATTCTCAGAGGATGTCGTTAAATAATAATAAATGTTGTGCAAATTAATATAAGGAGATTTTTCAAAACTGTTAAATACATTTTTAATAAATTAAGAATGTATCTACTATATGTGTTTATAAAATAATCTTACAACTATTTTCTATAGAAATAACTATTTTTGTTATAATTAAATGCAATATAATTTTGTTATAATTAAATATTTGTATTGATTTTAGGATGAATTAGAATTCCAATACAAGATTTTAAATTTGAAAGTGTTTTCAAAAATTTAATTCTCTTGAAAGTTTTCTGTATTATTTATTGTGTAGATTACAATTTTAGCAAGCAGTCAACCGAAATAAAGTTACTGCGCGGGTAGTATATGAACAATTTGAAAAATCTTCTTATATCAATGGTGCTACATTTTTCTCTGTTATCTACTAAAAATGTATTTCCCTACTTCTCAATTGAGAAATTAGGCGTAAAATATTTTATAAATTTCTGTTTCACTACAATGTATATTTAAATACTTATTCTATACCTGTTAACATTTATAATTTATTCTGGAGTATTATCAATACCTGCCTTTTTCCACACCACTTCACTTGTAGAGAAATTTTCTCCAATAGGTAATTGCAATGAAATAAAAAGAAAAATTCTCTTTAAGGGTAGTGATATGAAATAAAGGTTATTACTAACAATGCATTGAAATAAATTATAAATATTACCAAACATGATATTCTATTATAAAAATTAATCGATGCAGATGCATTTTTCGCTTGTAATTTGAATCCTTTAAATGACTGAGATTCTTTAATGTATGAAGACGACCTCGGTCTGAAATATGTTAAAAAAATTTATGTTATTCCAAAAACTATTTCATTACCTATGGAATTAGTAATATTAGTCAAATCCAATACATTCTTAATTTACACTTTGAAGCCTGTATACTATATAATTTCAGAAACTTTCAACGAAAATCAATATATTTTTCTGAGAATAGGGTGAATTTAATAAATTCCCTTTGAGAAACGAATATAATAATTTATCTAAAGAATCTGCTTCCATCATGGCTTTACTGTTCTATTTATTATATTATTATCGCTTTTCGATCACTAATATTTTTCTGCCACATACTATTCAAAAGACAATTTGCACCAGAAGTTTTGAATTACGAAAATAAATTAATGCTAGATGGGCTGCGTTATTCTTGCATAAATTATCTTAACTTATTTTAAAACGCGTAAATATTCAGGATCTGTAAACGCTGTGTATTTGGTACAGGTATTTTGACTATTTAAATAATTGTTCGAAGCATACTTCAAGTGATATGCATATTGTACTTACATGTACCAAATCAATCAAAATACTAACTGTAAATAATTCAACTTAATGAATGTAACTTTATAAACGTACCTATATATGTCTAAATTAATGAGTAATAGCGAACTAAGCAGTTATTATTTTCATTTATTTAAAGAGTAATATTACTTTACAAATTACGAATTTTATAATTCTGTTAATTTAACTGTATATATAAAATATCGTCATTATTTTGAATTTTTTCCCTATAGATTGGAATCACTTTATTAATGCTATCTCCCCTTTCTTTTTTATTTTACATTCAAATATACGATATTAAGAATTTGGCAGTTAATTTTAAGCACACATTTATATGAATCAACATCATATATAAACTAATTTTAATAGATGGATTCTGTTCAGTTCTTCCTCATATACAGGGTGACAAGAAATAACTTGGACACACATGATACATTATAACTTTAATGCTAATGAAAATATTACGACCAAACTTCGAAATAAATATGAATACATTATTTTGTCTAATATATTTACAATTTTTCAAAGTGGCTACATTTAGCATTAGTACAGAGGTTTAAACGTGTCACAAAATTTTCGGCTATGGGCCGCAACTCACTTACTGATATTTTATCCCATTCCTTGCATAAGGATTTCTTTAGGGATGCCAAAGTTTATGAGGTTTAGCACACACCCTTGTCTCCAAGATGGACCAAACAGAATAATCCATTGGGTTCAAATCTGGGGAATACGGTGGCCATTCTTGAGCTCCAATGAAGTCAGGAAAATTTGTCTTGCACCAATCTTGAGTGCGTTTAGCTCTGTGTGCAGGTGCGGAATCCTGTTGGAAGGCCCATCGTTTGTTTCCAAAGAACTTTTGCGATCAAGATAAGACAGCATCTTCCAAAATGAGTTTGCGATATGTTTGTTGATTAATCTTTATCCCTTGATCAACAAAAACAAGTGGTGTTTTCCCACTATCACATATCCAACCCCAAACCATTACAGATTGGGGTCGTTAACGCCGTTCAAGAATGCAAGAATGTCCAGGTGCTTCTGCTGACCAAATTCTATCATTATGGCTATTGTGAGCTTGTTCAATCGAGAACAGTTTCTCATCTGTGAAGACAAATGTTTGCCATCGATCATCTGCGGACCGCTTTAACAGTTCTTTAAACCTTTGAAGTCTTGTGCGTTTATTCTCTGCTGTTAGCTTTTAAGCCTCTTTCATTTTGTAAAGGCGAAGACCAAGATCTACTCTTGCTATCAAACGTGTGGTTTCTCTGTTTATCTTCATCTCTTTAGCAACCTTTCTCATTGAAATCCTAGGATTTCATTGAACTCGGTTTTTGATAACTTTTCGTTTTCTTGATGTGTTAACTGTGCGCTTTCTACCTCTTCCTTTCCTGTCACCATCATGTCCGAGTTCTTTAAAGCTTTTGATTGTGTATGAAACCGTCTGCTGAGGCGCTTTCAATAGTTGAACAATTTCACATTGTTTCTTTCCTTGCTTATGTAATTCAAGTATGGCAGATAGTTTGTTAACCGTAATGGTTATCACATCTAACTTACTTACACCTGTTTAGTCGCTTTCTAGGATCAATACTTAATAAAATAAATTTATAACTTTAGTGGTAGTTACAGATATTTCGTTTGAAATTTCGTGTAAATTATTTCTTGTCACCCTGTATTTGCTCTCTAAATTTCTATAATAGGACACACTGTATTTGTGTTAAGAGAAATGACCGCAACTGATTATTCTATACAGAAATGCCACACCCACTTGGCTATCCTACCACCAAATCTATACACTTATTTTATCCTAATCTGCCGATTAATTTTATTATGGATAAACTTGTCCTATAAGGATTATTTTCATCGTAAAGTAGTCGGACCAATTTTGAAGTATTATTTATGATACTTGTATGAACATGAATATTCTTTAAAAATAACTAAGTTATTTCAGAAAATCTTGGAGTGGAAGGCTGATATTTTATACCAACTATGTGAAAAATACCAGAGCCGGGAATCGAACCCGGGCCTTCCGCTTTGCGCGCGGATGCTCAAACCATCGAGCTACCCTGGCTGATTACCAGCTAGGCATTTCTCACATAACAATCGTTGGCAAAGTCACCGAGTCTGTAAACACAGCTGTATCAAGTGATATCAGCTGTGTTTACAGACTCGGTGACTTTGCCAACGATTGTTATGTGAGAAATGCCTGATTACCAGCTAGGCATTTCTCACATAACAATCGTTGGCAAAGTCACCGAGTCTGTAAACACAGCTGTATCAAGTGATATCAGCTGTGTTTACAGACTCGATGACTTTGCCAACGATTGTTATGTGAGAAATGCCTAGCTGGTAATCAGCCAGGGTAGCTCGATGGTTTGAGCATTCGCGCGCAAAGCGGAAGGCCCGGGTTCGATTTCCGGCTCTAGTATTTTTCACATAGTTGGTATAAAATATCAGCCTTCCACTCCAAGATTTTCTGAAATGAATTTTCATGGTTGATGATTAAATTTCTAAATTAAAATAACTAAGTTAGTTTAATATTTTAGTTTTCAGGCAATACCATATTATTTCCAGTGAAATAATCTTATTAATGCATGTTTACGGGAAATTTTGTCCTACCTTTCCGTGTTCAGAAAACCCATAAACTTAGACTAACTAATGAAGTTTCGAAAAAGAATATTCATAATATACACAAACATCACACCGTCTCATTCATGTACATTAAAAATAAAAACTTTTTAATTATGAGACAAGATTTTTTAAATTGAAATATACCTGTAAAAACATTTCAAAACAATTAAAAATTGTTGTTTAAATAAGGCGAGTTTCGAAACATATACTTATATTTTTAATTGCCTTTAAATGTTTTTATAATTATATTTTAATTGAAATTTTTTTGTTTCATAATTAAAAAGTTTTTATTTTTAAAGAATATTCATGTTCATACAAGTATCATAAATAATACTTTAAACTGATCCGACTACTTTAATATGAAAATAATCCTTATAAGGCAAGTGTATGCGAAAATATGCCCTATTCTCTCCTGTTATAGAAATCATAAATTTTGAATAACTTACGATGTTTTTAAAGAAGAATATTTATCTGTTAATTATATTCACGCTGCCAACGTCATAATTGATATTTTATAGCTGATCTGATATCTTTACGATAAAAATAGCCCTCATAACGCGCGTTTTTGTGAAAGTTTGCCTATTTTCTCATGTTAAGAAAAGCCGTAAATTTTAAATAACTTACAAAGTTTTAAAATTGGAAAGTTAAAAATTTCGTAAACAATGGGATAAAAGTGGTTTGACTACTTTCTAATAGTTCACTCTTGGATTATCGCCTATACGGACTACTAAGTAACGAATTAACTAATCAACTAATTTACATATGAACGAAGTAACCAACAAACCGATCAACCTACTGATGGGCACCATATAGATTTTGTGATTTTTGGATCTTTTACACCTCAAAACGTGTAAAAACGTCAAAAGGTAAAACCAAAATTTTTCAGTAATACCTAAACTTTAGATATTTATAGTATGATGAGCAACTAACTAAAATTTAATGGAAATTCTAATTTACATACATCAGAGATAAAATTAATCTAATCATTTATATGAATGTACTAATAGTTAAAATATTTTTAATATTTTAATTGAAAACGTAATATGAAGTCATAATAATATTTTTTAAAATTCTTGCTGCATTTGGTTATTTTATTTACTCATATTTGTTCTAAGAAAAAGAGAAAAAAAAAAAAAAGTCTTTCTCTATCAACTTTTACTTTAGATTAAAATTTTAGTATCACATCTGATATGGAGCGTAAATTAAAAAAAAAAAAAAAAAAAAAAAAACGGAAACTTAAATATAAAAAAGAGAGAGGAGAGAGAGAGAGAGAGAGAAGAAGAAAATAGATAATAGATAAGTATAAAAGAATAAAAGTTAAGACAAAGAGTATTTTCTCTTACAACATCTGCTTCCAACATGGTTTTCTCATCATATTCTCATTATTACTTCTCTTCAATATGATATTTTTCGACCAAGGACTGATCAAAAGTCTGTTTGAACCATAAGATCGGAATTGCAGAAATAAGTTATCTTTTATAATACGTATTTCTTATCTATTTGCAAATTTATTCTCAATTTAAACAATATATAACGCACACAGAAGTTTAAATTTTTAAATAAGTCAAGGAACTTACAGCAAACGATATTATTATTAAGAATTAACGAAATATATAGATCATAGATTTAAAAAAAAAAAAAAGAATCGAGTATAGGTACAATTTTAATTCCAAATGTGTTTTAGAAAATATCCCTTTAATTTAAAAATGTAATTATTGTTTGTTTATGTCTACTTTTGTCAAAAATAATAATAATAATAATAATAATATAAAATAACATAAAAATAAAAATAAATAAATATATATATATAATAAAATATATATTTTACATCTTGAAAAAGGTTCTAAAAATAAAATGCTTCAAAATTTTATCACCTATAAATCCATCAAGCCAAAAATCGTGATTTTAAAAGAATCGAAAAAAAAAAAAAAAAAAAAAGGAAAAAAAGGTGAAACGTGATTAACACGGTCCTTATTTTATTGTACAACTAATTTTGAATGCCGCCCAGACGGTGCAGTGGTTGGTTAGTGCCCCTGACTTCTACATGGTTAGGCCTGGGTTCGTTTCCCAGAACGGCATGGATAGTCCATACCATGGAAGTCCCTATCAGGGGTAGAGATGACCGCCCATTGGATACTCATTCACAAATGATCATCAATTCGGCGATCCCCCGGCAAGTGCCACGCTATTAGGGGGAAAAAAAAAAACTAATTTTGAATAAAATTTTTTGTCAAAAAATAAATCTATAATTTTTTCCAAAAAGTGTCTAATTCAAGAGAAGAGGCGAAAGAATCCTTTAAAAATTAAAGAGCCGTAGAAACATTGCTGAGAGCGAACAATACTTAATCTCGTCGACAAAAATCCCATATTATTCTATGGAAAAATTCGTGCCCACATTTATTTTTTTAATCCTGTTTTCACATTCAAAAAATGTATAGCACTGGTAGTTAGCTTAGTACTCGATTTCGAAGGATTGGTTTCTCACATTTTTTTATATTTTATTTTCTATCTACAAACACGAAAAATACAATAGTGAGTATTTGTAAAAAAAAAAACTTCCTCGTAGAATATAGGCTTTAGCTGTCGGTGAGATTAGGAAATGTCCACTCTTAAAAACGCATCAGCTAATGTTTTACCATACATGGTGGTTCCCCAGAAAACAAATAAATACTGTTAAAAATAAAATAATAAAAAGAGAAATAAACGAACTCTTAATTTTCATGAAATAATTATTGGCTAAAAAATGTACTATCGATGCCAAAATTGTATCACATTCACGCCTGAATGTTTTCCCTCTTTAAGCAATTAACCCCGCTTTTTGGTGTACCTCTAAATCGTTACATTAATTAAAAAACTGTTTTACTTATCCAAGTTTAAATTAAATAAGATGCATTTTCAGCAACTGATTCGTTATGTGCCACTGAAATATATATACGACGGCGGCATTTAAGTAATTAAACACAAATAAGCAAATTATTTTCGATAAATAATGTAACGGATTAGGGAAAGGTCAAAAGGTTAGGCTTTACTGTTTTAAAAGACATCATGCTGATGTCACCTCGAAAAAATATTATGAGAATTGTCTACATATTGAAAATGAAACGTATTTTAAAATTTTGAAGATTTACATGTGAATTTTCATACCGATTTAGAGATCAGTAAACTTAGCGAAAAATTAAATTTTCATAAAGATTTGGTAAATAATTTTAAAGGTATTTGATATTAAAATTTAGTAACGGCCTGAAAAACAAAATCGATATTTAAAACTAAACTAATTACAAAGAAATGGAGTAAGTCACAATTAAGTATATATAACACTAATATTTGCTATTAAAAAGCTTGAAAACTTTGTAATGAGTATATATTTATATATATATCCATTAAAGGTAACTGGTTTAAGTGACAATCTATATAATTTTATTTCATTTTACACAAAATAAAATAAAAATAAACACCATCTAGTTTCATACACCACAAACAGTGGGTAAAACTACAGTGTACTTTAGGGTAAAACTACAGTATTCTTTCGTAAATTTGAACATAAGTGTTTGGTTTTATACATTCGCAATAAATATGCATATACTGAAAGTTTGCAGCGGTGAACATATTTTAAGTATTGTAACTTTTCATACTTCCCTCCTACTCATATTTTTGAGGATTTAATACATAGATTAAAAGGTTATGGATTCTTAAAAAGCATTTCAAAAGTTTAATCCCAAAATCGTAGGTTTGATTCCCGTCGCTGTGAATAATTACAGAAAATTATATCCGGTCAAACATGATGAAAAATTAGGTGATTATCAAATTCCATTCACTAAAAAGATTATGCAATTCAATACTGTATTGATACGACCAGCCTCATGTGTAAACAAGGAAAAAGGGACATATTAGAGATATCAAATACGGCATAAGAAACGACAGCTTTTTTCAGATTTAACAACTCTAAAACATTGCACATCTTTTTCGAGAATAGTAAAATGATTTGTACATATAGTTTCGATTTCTTTTTAGTTATTCGCGAATCAATAGAAATTTTAACAAGAAAAAAATCAAGTTTGTAACGAAACAACACCTTTTGAATTTGCGGAGATTTGGCGAGACATGCTGTCTAATTCCATTGATAAATTGCAATAATTCTTCAGTCTGGACATTTCTGTTTTTATTTTAATATACAATAAATGACGTTGCCTTTTTTTTTTTTTTTTTTTTTTTTTTTTTTTTAAGAAAATTTCACTTTTGGTGTTTTATTAATATATTTCAGTGAAAGAACGTTGTAGTCTTACCCGAGAGGCAACACAGTTTGTGGTTTATGAAACTCGTTGACTTTTATTTTTATTTAGCGTAAAATGAAATACAGTTATATATTGTTACTTAAGGAGTTATTTATGTATTAATTACAAAGTTTTCCGAACTTTTTAACAGCAAATATTAGTGTCCCCCTCCTTACAAAAATCGATAAATAAATGTAATTTAAATATTCTATCAAACATTTGCAGCTATCCATTTATTTATTAACAGCTTAAAATAATAATAATAATAATTAGTTTTTTTTTTGTGACTATAATAATCTCACGCATCTTCGTACTTATTTAAACTTGTCTCAAAAACTGCTGGGAAATAAGCAGAAAATTTGTATAAAATTATAAAAATGGCCTCTAAATTAGAATTTCTATTAAACATTTTGTAGGCAACGAATATATATATATATATATTTTAAATATTTGTATGTTTGATTTATATACTAAAAAAGATTTAAAAAAAAAAGAAGAAGAAGGAGGAAAGAGAAGAAAAAATCTAGACAGAATCCTATAATTATGTCTGGAATACAGAATATTTAAATCTTATAGAAACATCAGCATGAAAAAAAAAAAGTATAAACACAAGATATGCAAACAAGTGCGCAAACCCTATGTAATTCAAGAACTATGAATTTAAAATGTTTATCCACATGTTTTTGCAGAGCTGCCAACTCTGCAAATTAATTCATACTACTGTTACTCTAAAGTTATCTTCGCCTTACTTAATCCTAGAATTTTCGCTAAGAAATGCAGCATATATAACTATTTAGGAATATCTACTATTTAGGAATCCGAAAATTTAGGAAGTATGTATTTGAATACCTTATTTGAAGCATGTAAAAGTAATTTTAAAAATATGAAACAAAACATTAAACATTAACAAAAAAGTTCTTATTGCATTCCTCTAACATCATGCAAAATTGGTAAAAACAAAATCAAAACATTCAAGATTTCAATTTATGTGGAAATTTTTTTTTTTATATACAATTACTAAATATGCCTTAATGGAAGGCCTGCACCATATTCCTCACAAATCGTCTACGTTATTTATCCTTTGTTGAGATTTTTGTCAGGTAACTTTGTTATCAAAACGTAACATAGTATCACCGTTTTTCTTGCAGAACAACTACAATTAATAAAATTATCTTTTAAAATTTGCTGTATAATTGCATTATTGTAGCATTGCATTGTTGGTTATGTTTCAGGCAATGCAACATGGTTGAATAAAATGTTAAATATAAATTAACATCACTCTAGGCAATACACTCGGTATGAGTATTGTCAACGATCTGGTTTTTACTAAATAGTAATCACAAATTCGGAGATTTGTAATCACAAACTTTATCCTCTATGGAGGAAATGATTCCGGATTTTGTAACTAGGAGACTTACGCGATAATTAAAGCATTTGACAGTGTAGCATAGATTAGCGAGGACCAGATTCCGCTCTTTTCGGGATGAAATTGTGAGAGGCATAATCCTTCTAAGTAACAACTGCAGTTACTGCTGACCTTGTGATCTTCGAGTATTATAAAGCGAGAATACAAATATTCCGGGGAACTAAAAAACTATACATTTTTTATAGTCTCAATAAATCTTTATTTTATGCCCACAATTTTTACCTGAAGTTAAAATCAAAAATTTTCATCAATGAAAACGTCAATGTTCTGTTTGAAAACTTAAAGTTTATATTTTTATTTTATTTATTCATTTATTATTATCATTATTATGAAAATGGAAACGACAACTTTATATTAAATTTATTGTATTCAAATAGTTATCAAAGTCATAGTATTTCGATTATTACATTTCTAATCGTCCTACGATAATAATAATAATAATAAACAGGATATTCATTTCTTTCTTTTCCTTCGCCATATTTTGAACAATTACCAACAGAGTTGGAAAATGTTTATGATATCTGTCTACCCAAATGTCCATTTTTAGTTCATATTATTCATACTTGCCAGCATCCTAATTAATATTTCGTAGTGTTGTTAGACCTGCCCTTTTTCTGCCACCAGTAAATATTTAGAGTGATATTCTCCAAATTCAGTTACGATTAAATAAAAAGGAAAATACTGTAAAAAGATACTGGTGTGAAAAAGAAGGCGGGGCTAAAAATACTACGGAATATTAATTAGTATGTTGGCAAATATGTATTATTAGAATGTCTTGAAAACTCACACATTATTCAAGATATTATTCAGATTTAATATAGCATGTTTCCTTTTTTAAAACATGGTATAAGTAGCGCTGCTGATTTATGTATAGTGATTCATAAAAATATTTAAATATGTTATGGTCTACCAAAAGTATTTTTTAAGCATGTTTTTACATCTTTATACCAAATAAAACACATATAAAGTGACATAATTATTTAAATTAATAAAAGCATGTTTTCTATAGAGTATGATATGATTAACAATTGTTTATATCAGAATAAAAAATAATTAGATATATTAAGGGATAAAGATGTAAATTGCTCGAAATACATTTTCAGTTCGCACATGTATTGCAATACACACATTTTAATACATTGAAAATAAAATGCTTAGAAGGTTCAAAGTTATAAACGTCTAATTGGAAATGTGTTGCTTTTTAATCTGTGTGAACCGTATGAGTTTTCATCCTTATTTAAAAGTTGCTGATTATTTTTCAATATGTATATTTCTTTACTGAAACAAGGTTGTACATATTTCATTCTCAAATTACGCTTAGTGGTTCTGAAGATATCCTAATGAAAATTTAAATTTAAACTAAATATTAACTTAGAATAATTAAAACATGAAATTGCTACGTTATTGAAAAATCTCAAAATTTCAAAAGATAAAAATAAAATGAAACTGTTAACAGTAGCTCAAGAAAATAAAATAGCAACAGAACTAAACAAGAATCATAAACAAGAAACTTTGTTGTGATTGACTTCCTTTCGTTATTTAGAAACTAAAGTTAACACATACGTTCGATTCGTTTCAAATATTGTAATTAATTAAATGTATCTGAATGCCTTTAATTTAATTAAAACTTAGTTTACCCATTTCGGCTCTAACGATTCCTTTTCGTTATTATTTGAGAAATTTTTCCACATTAAAGAAACACAAGTCTTTCAGTGCCATAAATTTAATAATGTTTCGCTTCCTTTGTTAGTTATTTTGTATCATAAAATGCTCCGCAGTTTCCATATTTGGAAGATGCTAGTAAAGTTTATGTCTTTTTTATGACTTAAGTGAGTACAAAATGTACTAAAAGTAATGTTTGGTGAAGTAAATTTTTCCTATTTATTTGTGGCATGCATCAGACTTGTTTTCGGAAAAAAAAATCATAAACTATATTATATAAGTTTGACTAATAATTAATTTAGAATAAAATCTTGTAATTAAAGTAATTAAAAGCAGCGTGGCGACAGGCGAAATTTTTTCCCTGACCATACCACCAATATTTTTCTTTTGAAATGTTTAGTAGTAAACTTACACAATTAATTAAGTAAAAAAAAATATTATATAAATATACTGGTGGAAGAATCAGGGAAAAAGAAGGGTCTGTCGACACCCTCAAAATGCATAATGAGTCCATTGCTGCAGGGCTGCATTATCCACCCGTTTTTAGGGTGATTTTAGGGATAAAAAATTTTTGCTACCAGTATTCTTATGGAGAAATGTTTATGGTACTTCACAGTAATGTGTCGTGATTAAATATAATAGTGATTTTTTTTTTTTTTTTGCAAAAAGAGTGGAAGTGTAAAAAGGTAGAAATTTCTCATCCTTTAAAGAGCTAAATCCTAAAACTTCATCCTAAAAAAAAAAAAAAAAAAAAAAAAAATAGGAGTGTACTAATGATCTTCCGGATTATTAATTAGGATTTTGGCTGCTTTGTAAATATTTATACATTTAAGACTTATTGCATATATAAAATGTATTTTTCAAAAATATGATATATTCTTGTGAAACAATAAATAGAGAAAATCGTAATTTATTTCCATAGCATTTTAAAACTTTATATTTTAATGATATTGTAATTTTTTACAACATAAAATTCAATATTGTTTCTAAATTGAGTGTATTTCATGTTTCCTTTATCTCGACTTATTTTGCAAACCCAATACATTTTAGCACAATGAACTGGTCTCGAAAGAAAATATACGCGAAATGTTACATTTTAAAGTACTTTTTTTTTTTTTTTTTTTTTTTTTTTTTTACATTTATTAAACCCAGGGGTGAAAGAGCTGAGTCGTTTGACGAAACTCTCCCACCAGTAATTTTAACAACAATCTCTATCCTATTTAATCACAAAATATGAACGTAATGATACAATAAATATCCTTACATGAAAATAATGGTGTCAAACACGCGGAGCACTTTCACATCTGCATAAACCGTTATGTTGCAGAAAAAAAATTCCTTAATTTTTTTTTTTTTTTTTTTTTTTTAAACTTTGTTTTATACTTAATAAAAAAAAGTATTGGATTCGTAAAAACTTCGGTTTTCGATAAATTGACACGTTTTGAGATATCTAGAATACGAAGTGATCATTTTTAGAAACCATCTGTCTATGTATCTGCGTGAAAAAAAAAAAAAAAAAAAAACTACTGTTACACAGAATTTTAATCAAACATATATGTTTAAATTGAAGCTAGTGCAGATAAAAATAAAAATTTCATAACATTAAAAAATAAGATTATATTATGAAAATATAAATTATATTTGCTCTTCAACTTGTGTCTGTATCATTTACATTTATAATTACCCAATAATGAAAATTTCTATAGGTTATTTAGCGTCCGATGATATTTCACTAACCAAGTGTTTATATATATATGTATAATCAGAATAAGCAAAAAATAGTTTCCACTCTTTTCATTCTTTAAAAAAAAAAAAAAAAAAAAGAGGAGAAGAGAAAAGAAATTTTTATAAAGCTACTTGTTTTCAAGAAAGATTTTTCAATGAAAACTATCAAAGTTTTTTCTATAGAACCACAAAAAGTCAAGAAAAAAATTATTGCATGTTTTTATTGGAAAAAAAAAAAAAAAAAAAAAAAAAAAAAAAAACTTTGATTGATGAGGTTTAAAAATAATAAAAATTGAGTTAATATTTTGTCTATAAATTTTTAAACGATTATTTCTAAAGCATTAATCATTTATTGTTAGGTAATGGTTAGACGTTAGCTTATAAATAATTTTCTTTTTAAAATGCTGATTGAACTATGAAAAAAGTATTACGTTGATAATTATATCAGTTGGGAGCTCAAGAATTTTTACGAATTTTTAATTTAAATATTTTGTTAGCGATTTTAAAGGTCTATAATTCTTATTAACTTTCAAATTTTTAACATAAGCATGTTTCTACGCAATCTAAAATCTCACATTACAATACAACTGGTAAACCGGAAGTCAGGAGTAAATATTTTCCGTTTTTAGACAGAATTCTTCTACCATTATTTTTTAACAATTATCTCGATACTATTTAATCCAAAAAATATAAATATAAAAATACACTAAATATTTCTAAATAAAAATAGCGGTGCCGAAAGAGCAGAGCGCTTTCACCCTTGCTATTACAGGTTTCGAAACGAAGTCGCGCTTGTGAACCTACCGTTTTGGAATATTACATGGTTTTCTTTGAAGCTCGGATAAATAAGAGCTAGTATTTCTTGACCACAAAGGTCTAGAATTCTCGTGTTATTACGTTGGTCTTAACCAAAACAACAATCACAATGATTTTAAAATTGATAGCTAATTCTAAATACATGGATAACGGCAAACAGTGGGGGAAATTTAAAACTTCAAATAGGTTTTTTTTTTTTTTTTTTTTTTTTTTTTTTTTTTTAGTTTTAAATATGCCTCCTTTTAACAACCCCTTCCCCGGGAAAAAGAAAAAAAAAAAAAAAAAAAGAAAAAGAAAACAGAAAGAAAGAAAGAAAAAGCTTTAATGTACATGTATTATATTTTTAGGTACATTTTTCGAGATTTTTAACTGGTCCCATCATTTTTGTTATAACCAACGTTTAGAAATTTCAGAAATTATGCATGTATTAAGCATATTTTGCCAAGACACTTTCATTCTAATATTCTGTTTTCAAGGGACTTTCTGTTATCTGATATTTATTCTGTCATACTTGATGAAAAATGATAAACGAAAAATTTTTTAAGCAATAATTACAAATTGAGCATAAGAATTCTCACGAGAAGAAATAATAATATTCATCATATGAGAAAAGTAGGCACGAGCGTTTTATAAAAGCAACAATGAACGAAATTTTACTCTGCACCGATACCTACATTTGTTTTTTATCTTTTACTTTTTTTATCTTAACATTTGGAGCCATTTATATCTTTACTTATCTGCACTGCATCCTTAACACAATTTCTCGCTTAATTTTTCTTTCTGAAATTGACTAAATTTTCCATTTTTTCTAATGCTTACTTTTGCAAAAAAAAAAAAAAAAAAAAAAAAAAAAAAAAAACTGAATTGACGTAAGTTTCAAAATAACTACTTGTGTTAAGTCATACAAAATTATATTAAGGGCTTCATAACAAACATGCTATCCAAATTTTATATATGCATATGTTTATTTATTTAAAAATTATCCGTAAAAGAACAAAACGGGAAAGCATGCTATTCATTTAATTTTGCACATCGGTGTATTTCAGTGTATTTTTGTTTCTTCTAACTTTTCGATCAGTAGAGAAGTACCTTTTCTTGAACATTTTCTTCTTTCTTTATCGAAAAAGACCAGCAAAACGTTTTCACAATTACAATTTTGTCTCATTTCCATTGCGATAGATTGACCCTTTTTTTCCTTTAATTACTAAAACTGAATAATTGCGAGTTATAAATGCTTCTACATTTACTACTTGCAGAAGTACTTTTACTCAATTCCTATGCTACAACAATTAAAATATCACATTGAATTTTATGAAATATCCCATAAAATGTAGATGTATTAAGAAAATTTTTCTTCCAGTCATTTTATTCCTAACATTGCAATTTCAGTTAATTATTTATAATGATAATTTCGAGTGATATAAACAATTTTAATGATTTAGCATTTCTATCTTTACAAAAAGCAAAAGGAAGTGTAAAAGGAAAGAAAAAGAGAGAAAAGAAATTAGGATAAAGGTTAAAAAATAATAATAATAATTTTTTTTTCTTCTTTACTTACATTTAAGTTTCATCTCTCTCTCTCTCTCTCTCTCTTTTCTTTTTTTCTTTTTTCTTTGTGAAAAATCTTTTTAACCAGAAAAGTAAATATCTTTTTTTAAATATTTTATTCCTCTTTTATCCAGAATGACCAACGAAATATTTCCCAATTATCATTTTGTCCCATTTCAATTCCAATATGTAGGTCAATCTATTTTTTTTCCGCGTAAAAAATTCCCGAAACTAAATAATGACAAGTAGTAAATGCTTCTGAAGGCGACTAGATAAGCGTTTTCTACTTACCAAGCAAAGTGCTTTAAGCTCGTAAAAAATGATGAGAAAAAAATGTTGATTATATATATAAAAAAGTGTTTTGGCTTCTTAAAAACTTCATTGAGTGGAAGAAATTTAGATGCAAATGTAAAGTTTTCTAAGAGTAAACAGTTTCTGTATAGAGGAGAAAGCAATTCTTATGATTACCGTTAATAAAAAACGCACGTTTAAATTATAAAAAAAAAAAAAAAAGTCTGTCATTTAATATAATATTTTTAATGTAAGAAATATTTTTCAATAAAAAATATATTAAATTGCTTGCGTAAAATTAAAAATTAAACACTTTGAATTAGGAAATTTTCAAGGAAATAAATCTTCAAGTACCATTATGAATACTCTCAAGATTGAAATGACAGGTGCAGTTGGTGCAATTACGAACGTTAGTGTTGTCATAGCTGCAATCGCCTTCATGTTCTTTAATACCTCCGGGGGAGAGGGGGGGGGGGTACCGAAGTGAGGAAGCCATTCCCTCCGTAGAGAATCGAAATTATGATGGCATACCTCCGGACCACGGGGGGAATTCCAGACCGTTGTCATTTGCGCGATGTGTAACTATAGTGCGAAGTTAAATCCACTCATCTATGTGGCTTTAAGTTGATTTCTGCAATAAAAATAATTATTACATTTACGTACATTTTGGAAGAACCTCTTTTACAAAACTACTAAATATGATGAAATGAACACAAAATTCTAGGAACGCGGCGAGGCCTGGTGCACTAGCATAAAATCAAGGTCGTTGCAGAACGTACTTTTCCTCTTTCACCACTCTAATTATATAGTATTCGTCATTGTAGGTTTTCACGATAAAATAAGGATAAATTGCTATATAGTAAATATAGTGGTGGGAAATTCAGGGAAGAAAGGGTGACCGTAGCAATTCCAAAATTGTATCCGTAGCAGCATTAGTTGAATAGACTGACATAAAATAAAAAATACGGATTTTACAATTAAAAAAAAAAGGTCTAAAGTTTACACTCTCCCCCCCCCCCCCTCCCTCCTCGCCCTCCTTAAAAAAAAAAAAAAAATCGAAATCCATCTAGCTCTACTCAAAAAAAATATCTATGACAACTATTTTCAAGAAATTAATAGATTGTATTTTATCAAAACGCAACACGTTTTACAGGAAATAGTTATTTATAACAAATTGTTTTAAAAAGATATGTTTTAGAAAATATCTTAAGTATATTTCAAAGTTTAAAAACCTAGAAATGAGCATACCTCTGTCTTAATGATAGCTTTAATGGTACCATTTTATAGAATTTGTTTTCAGTCTCACTAATAATAAATACAATCAGATTTTTTTTTTTTTTTTTTTTTAATAAATTTAATCTTGAAAAAATCTTGATAAAAAAATTATACAATTGTCTTCAGATTGAAATATGTGTAATTAAGAGTTAAGGTATGATTTGAAATTAGCAATAAAATATTATCCACTATAGAATTATGTAAATGAATTTGCTTACATACACAGATTTTAGCAAATACATATTTCTTGAGGATTCTAATGGAAACACAGTTCGACCGAACTAGAAATCGGTAGAACGCAGTCACAGAAATGAAGATTAAGGAATTGTCCTTAGAACAATTTGAAAGAAAACCCTAATACACGCAAATCCGTATAAATTGGATTGCGCTATGAAACATAACAAAACGTATTTCATCTTCAATATAATAAATATGTTTGAGAGAAGCGAACATTCAAAGTAGGTTCGATTTACGATAACTGAGCTTAATGTTATTTCTTGTCTATGAATAAAAATGAGTCTTTTTCCGTTTAAAATGAAATTAATATTTTTACTTCAGCTTTTAATGGCGTGAGATTTATTTGTTAAGTATCACAAATGCTAAGTATCTGATTTAATTTGTTAAGTATCTGATTAAGCAATTACGTAAAAGCATTTATTTCCATTTATTTTCAAATAAAGAATTCTTCAATTTAATTTATCTGATTGCGTATCAAAGCATTTTGTATCTTTATATTTTATTTAGAAATCTAAAGCATACATATATCTATATATATATACCACAGTTACCAACTTTTACGCTTTTTGTCTACCAGAAACTTTTTTAAGAAATTTTTATTTTATCTAATCAGTGAAAACTCTTAGAAAAACAAATAAATAATTTCTATTGAAATTTTCCGGTAGCCAAAAAGCGTAAAAGTTGGTAACTATGATATACAATAGGCTCTCGTAAAACGCTGGATCAGGGCTGCCAGATGAATTATACAACTTAAGTTCTTTACTCTACTAATTTTACATCAAAGCAATCGCTTTATTCAGGGGAAAAAAAAGAACAAGTCAAAAAGACAAAATCATGCGGTTGCAAAAATGTTAAAACATATTTATAAAAGCTAAAATATATTTTTAAGTAAATATAAAGTTAAAATATATTTATAAACATTTAAAGACTGATGTATCCTTAACCCCCCCCCCCCTCCCCACACACGCAATAAAATAAAAATAAAAATAATAAAGCAATATATGAACTAAATGATTAAGCCTTCAACTATGATGGTAGTTAAGAAACGATTTTACAAGTCTGCCTTACATTCCAATCCCCCATTTTTTTTTTTTTTTTTTTTTTTTTTTTTTTTCTATTTTAAACTGTAAGTCCCGCCTATTTAGTTAATTTTTTCTTCTAGTGTTCGCTTAAAGGAGTCAAAATTTGTCACCAGTAATCAATGAGGTAAATACCACTTATGTATATTTTTGCCAACGTAAAATAAGGGGTTTACCACGAATAATAAAAGTCACATTTAATTTTCTTTTCTGTATTATTTTGTTTCGAAGAACGATGAAAGACGGAGCTTGTCTTCTTTAGAAAACAAAAATTCTTGACGCTAATAGAAATCCTTCAAAATCATCATTTCTGTTTCATCTCCTTGCGTTTGACGTTGTTTTTACATAATTTGACCCGTAAATAAAAAATAAAAATATTTTGTTTAAATTTCTCTGTCATTTTTTAAGGATGGTTGGGTGGTTGGGTTTAACGTCGCACTAGTGCAGCGCAGATGGGCAATTGGCGATCGTCATTTTTTTAAGATTTGCTTTGTTATTTCTTGCAAAACCTTTTAAGTGATAACCTCTAAGCCTCTCCAAAAGAAAGGTTTATTTATATCTCTAAAACTAATAAACTGGAATGAGCTGCAAATTTGCACACCCATATTTTTCAGCATTAGAGTTCATTTTATGTAAAAATTAATATAGGTCATAATTAATAAATTCTATGAAAAGGTATTTATTAATATTTTTCAAAATAAAAAATATTTTTCAGAATCAAAAGTTATCATAGATTATGTTTGGGTTTCTTCAATGTATCTTGTAAATATATATATATATATATATATATATATATATATATATATATATATATACTAGCAGGCTACGCCCGCTTCGCTGGTCACTATTTTTAAATGAATCGCTATAGTTAATGAATTCTCAAAATTGCATTAATTTTTATAATGCGAAAAAAAAAAAAAAAAAAAAAAAAAAAAAAAGAGAGAGAGAGAGAGAGAGAGAGAAAATTATCATTGGAAAAAATGTCGCACTGGGTCCCCACTGCCTTCGACAGCGTGCCCATTTATGTCCGACACTCTTAATGAATCACTATATTCTCTTAAGGGAAAAACATAAATATAAAATACAAAAAAAAAAAAAAAAAAAAAATCTTCTCCTATCGGTGGAATAATCGGTACGGGTCCCCACTGTATACATAGGTACGCAAGTTCCTTCACCTACTCGTTCCCGCCCCTCTTAATTATTTTAGACTTTAAAAAATACTCGCAATAGTTCTCTCGGACTTTTAAACCTAATAATACTAATTTCCAACATTCTATCTTTGTCTCTTTATTTTTACCCCTGCGCCCACCCCCCTTCCCGCCCTTCATACTGTACTTTCTGTACTTTCAAAAATATCCGTTATCGGGCCTCAAAACCTAACAACATTAATTTTCAGCGCTCTGACTCTTATCTATATATTTTTGCCCCTTTATGCCCCCTTCCCGTCTATCCTAATAATTTTACAAATTCGAAAATATTCGCATTCGATTTGTAGGTATCAAAAACCTGCATGTACCAATTTTGAACAGTCTAAATCTATTTTTATTTTATTTTATTTTATTTTATTTTTGCCCCCTACTCCTCCCTCCTTTTCTGACCCTCCTAATAACTTTACACTTTCGAAAATGTCCTCATTCGACTTCCAGGCCTCTAAAACCCATCTGTACCGATTTTGAACGGTCTAACTGTATTTCTACGTTTTTGCCCTATAGCCCCCCTTTCCCGCCCCACCTGGAACGAATTTCTAAAATTAAAGAAATTAGTTTTTATGTATTTGTGGGAGCTATATTTTACAGCAAAAATCTCACATATATCTTTTTTCTGTTTGCGATATAAAGGATTATTTCAAATCATTTTGCTCCCTCTCCCTCCTCTTGGGGGCTGAATTTCTAACATTCCAAAAATTGTTTTTTAGGTATTTGTATTAGCTATATATCGGAGAAAAAATTTCCCGTATATCTGTTTTTTTTTTTTTGTTTGAGATATATAGGAGTATGTGAAACCACGTTTCGCACATGTGAAATCACGTTTTGCCCCCTTTCCCGCCTTGGGGACCGAATTTCTAAAATTCCAGAAATTGGTTTTTAGATATTTGTGTTAGCTATATTTTAAAGCAAAAATTTTACGGATATATGTTTTTCTCTTTGAGATATGAAGGTTTTTGTGAAATCACATTTTGCCCCCTACTCCCCTTTGGGGGGGGGGGCAAATTTTGCAAAATCGCTGCTTAGGAGGTGCTTACACTATATTTTCTATATTATGACCCAGTTTCGAGTCAGTGGCTCCAGTAGATTTTGCTGAGCGTTGATGAGTCAGTGAGTGAGTGAGTGGAAGTACTCTTTTATATGTATAGATATATATATATCAATCAAGTTATTTTTTGTGAAGATATTAATTAAAGTTTGAAATATGAATTTAACATTAGCACCTTCAAACTTTGAACGTTTACAACTCTATGAAAAAAAGTAAAATATACAACAAATATACTTTTTCGCGTTGTCACAATCCCAGGAATTCAAATATAAAATAAAAATAGTGCATTACCATTGAAAAAAATTAAAGTCGATGCGCGTTTCAATATGCAGACGGCCCCCAATTCAAAATTTCACTTCATTTTCTGAAAGTACTCCCAATTCCCCGTCGAATGATACCTATTACATTTCTGTTCATCGATTAGCAACGAAGTTACATCGAATGTTGCCTCCCTTTTTTTTTTCTTCCGACTGTACATTTTTATGTCAAACTTTTGATCTTATTAATAAAACACGAAGTTATGACTAATGTAACCAAAACACTAAAGATATGCATTTTTTTTCCCTCATAGAAGTTTAAATGAATTCATCAATAATAATAATAATAATAATAATGCGAGATTACATATCCATATCTATAGATCCCAATATTCTAATTTATTCTGAAGTATTTTTAGCCCCACTTTTATCTCATACCACTTATTTTTTAAGAGTATATTTTGCTTATTTTATAAAAGTTATACAGGGGAGAAAAATTTTCTATAAATAAAGTGGTGCGAAGTAAAGGCGGGGCTAAAAATACTCCGGAATAAATTAAAGTATTGGCATCTATGCATATCATAGGATACTTAATAAACTAAGAAAGAAAGAAAAAAAAAAGATTCAGTAGGAACGGAAGTATGAGAAAAAATCGTAATATTGAAAGTAGTTATAAAATTGAAAGTAAAATGGAATGAAATGAAAAAGAAAAAGAAAAAAGAAAGAAAGGAAAAAATATAAAAGCCATTAAAATCCCTATTAAAAAAAAAAAAAAAGAAAAGAAAAGAAAAAGAAAGGAAAGAAAGAAAGAAAGAAAAGTAAAGTAATAAATAGAAATTAAAATGTTCGACTCTGTCATTATTCTGAATGCCACTTTTTTAAATGGAAATATTTAGTAATAACTTACAGTATATTTCCTCTATTGAATAATGCAGAAATTGCTTTATGAAAATACTGGTATAAAAAATGGCGCGTTCGCTGAGCCTGAAAGTATTGAAGGAAAAGCCAACATATCTCCTTCTCATCAATAGAGCATGAAGATTAAGCTTTCAATAATGTTTGTAGCTGTTCAAAATCTACTTAAAATGTAGGTTCTAGTTTAATAATCCTTAATGTGTAAAAATAGACCCTAAAGCGACACCTCAAATCCAAACCGTACATTATTTTTCTTGTCATTCAGTAAATTCTTCGCGCATTATTTTCCTGCATTATAACTATTTATATTTAGTTTTTTTTAAGTCATTTAATTAGTTATGCAACTTTGTTTGTAAAGTTTATTTTTACTTTATAAACAATCCTATAATTACTTTATAGGATTATCTTATGTTTTTTTTTTTTTTTTTTTTTTTTTTTTTTTTAATACTGTTTTAAACATTAATTGGCAAAAGCTTCATTAGTTGACATTACATTCTTTCACAACAAACTACAAAAAAAAAAAAAAAAAAAAAAAAAAAAAAAGATCTAAAAAATTTCTAAAATTATAGTTTAAAAATTAAAATAAAGAAATATTTATGAAACAACTTTTGAACGGTTAATAACGGCATTTTATAATTTTTTGTGATCTGTATTACTCTTTTCAGTTTCCGTACGTACAATAATGATATTTCTTACAGCATATGTGCCACATTGTTTGATGCAAATTATTTTAAAGCTGAAATTAAAATTATGTTATTAATTTAAAAATTCTATTTCTTAAAATAAATTTTTCTATGCTAAGATATCATCCCCAAAAGAATAAAAGAATATTAAAACTGCAATAAAAAATCGAAAATACTATGAGAAAATAGACAACTATTGAATAAACTTCTCAAAAAAAAAAAAAAAAAAAAAAAAAGTATATATATATATATATATCTATATATATATATCCTTTTTTTTTTTCTTCAGATATTAATCGATATCGACATTATGATTTTTATTAATTAATTTTCACAATGATATTATAAGTTTAATAATAATAATTTTAAAAAATAAAATCCAAATTTCTATGTAATCGATATTTTCACATTCCTTTTATTTTACTACAAAGCTTCAAACGCAAATAAATAAAAGAACAATTAGTTTATATTGAATTAAATAATACCCTCTAAATTTCAAAAAGTTTATTTTTTATTTTTATTTTTTTTCCGGCTTTATGAATTGCTTGGAGATGCATAAAATTTAAATCGAAAAATACCATTCCAGTTTAATTATGATGTGAAAAAAATTTCATTACATTCATTTATGTCAATCAAGTTAACATGCACTTGTGAAACATTAAAAATATCATGTTTTCAGGAATTTTTTTATGCTAGAAATATCTTGGCGTACTGCCTACTTGATTGTTGATAACTATTACGTAAAATAAATGTCATGTCTTGCTGAATATTTCTTATAAATGTCAGGATTACATACCATATCAAATTTTGTGACTTTTATTATGCTAGTCTCCGCCCATGTAAAAGAATTGTTGCTTTTTTAATTCAAGTCACGATTTATCTTTATTATAGTCTTGTCTTAAGTTAATAAAATATTTTTCGTGCATATACAAATATATTAGATATGTGAGGGCAGTGAGAATTTTTTATTATTTATTTATTTATTTATTTATTTTATTTTACTTTTCGGTCGTTTCCTGTAATGCGAAATTTAGTCATATCTCTCTGGTTTATATAGGGTTCCATAAAAAATGAATAAAGATGAATGAAAATTTAGTACACCAAAAAACATCACTTAATACATTCTCATTGAGGCCAACAGGGCTTCCCCAAGTCGTTCCTTCCTCTAAAAAGGTTACACTATTTAACAAAATGGGCTTACGCATAGGTGCCAAGTCACCTATTTTTCAAGAGAAACTTCATAACGGAAATTTTTACAGTTCTTTTCATATTATTTAACCGTCGAAAAATATGTGAAACATTCCTTTAAAAAATTCTGGTGATAAATCTTATTAAAAAAATTTAGAAAGGTTGACAGTTATGGTTTACGTATTGTAATTAGATAGCTGCACGCCTTTTTTCTTCACACCAGTCTTTTTAGTTTCCCTTAAACATGGTAGACTTGGAACCTATGACATATATCTATATTAGTTATCAAAAATAATAAGAAACATGATAATTAACAAACAAACAAAAAATAAATAAATAGATAATTAATTAAATAATTAATTAAATCTTGTGAAATTTCAGGAGAGGAGATGTAAATTATGCATGAGTGTATTGAACTAAAAAACTGGCGAATAATAAAAGAAAAGTATTAACCCTTTAACATTCACTACTTAATTTATTTTAAAAATTACTAAACTAATTTTAAAAATGGCTTTTAGACACATAGCTGATCATAAATATTTAAAAAATACAAAATTAGCATTGTTCCTTTTCGAGAAATTTTCGGTTTGAAATATGTGTAAGTAAACCATATTAAATTCAAATAATATTTAATTTAATAAATAAATCACTTTATAAGTAAACATTATCGACAACAAAAACTCGTAAAAATTGCATAGATCCTAACATTTCAATTTATTCCGGTGTATTTTAACCCTTTGCGGTGCAAGGTAATTCGGTTCATTTAAATTTTACTGCCACCGAAATTTACGAACATAATTAAAATACAAGAAATTTTAAATTTTCATGTTAAAAAAAGGGCTTTTTCTGCTATGCTATAAATGTAAATTTTTGCTAAAAAATTTCTGGGATGAGTTTTTGCACTTGAGAATAAAAATTAGGTGTTCCATCAGCGGGAACACTGCGACTGAAAGGGTTAAGACCAGTAAGTAAAAGCATGGCTTCCTGCGATTCAATATAATTGTAGGGAATTGTTCTATTGAATCACAACCAGCCACGGCAAAAGTAACTATATAGTTAACCTTAATCATTATAAAATTACTCCTCTCGATAAATTCAATTTGCTTTAGTAAAGATTAAGAAAAATAAAAAATCCAGAAAAAATTAGAAGAAAAATAACTTACAAATAAAATAATCCCTTTTTAAATGATTTTATTATAAATAAACACTAACACTAGTGTTAACAATCACCACCAGATGGCGTTAAACTAATCAAACTAAAAACAATTTAAACCAATGTTCTTGCAGTATTACTAAAAATTAAATTAAGTATCAATTTAAGTTATTATTTCGAACAGTGGATCAATTATATTAAAGTTAAACAAAATAATTATCTAATTTAATTAAAATAGCTGTTTACGGGTTTAATGTATCGTTAGAACCAATTTAAAGACTCCATGTTGCTTGAACAATTCATTTTTTCTACTTCTGCTACGAACAACTAAACCTTTAATTTATTTAACTTGTTGTAATCCATGTGACTGCAAACGCTTACCCCTGTTAGTACTTTTTTTTTTTTTTTTTAATCCACATTTGCAAAGTCTAAAAACTCAAGTATTTCCTTTAATAATCATCGTAAAGCGAAACTATTTATATCAAATTCATTGTTTGGAAGAAACGTTTCCAGTGATGTATCACAAGATATAGCTTCCTCTTTAAAATTTTAAAGTTGCTCTCCATAGCGCCCCCCTAGCCCTCCCATGCCCAAACTTTTTACACCAAAAGAGTTTCCTCACGAATTCATTGAACACGGGTTTCGCTATTTTCCATAATTCCTACTCATTTTCTAGTCAGAAGGGGGGGGGGCTTTTAGAACACCCTGTATATATATATATATATATATATATATATATAATTGCATAGCTACCAACTTACTAATTAATATTTCGTAGTATTGTTAGTACATGCTTTTTGTTCCCGACCTGTCTTTTTTTAGAGTATTTTTCTTCTTATTTAATCGTGATTACATTTACAGAGAATTACTCAAAAATTAAGTGGTGTAGAAAAAGGACGGGTACTAACAGTACAGCGAAATATTAATTAATATGTTGACCAAAAATAAATTAAAAAATTGGCGTACAGTCAATAGAAAGAAATTAAAACTTCTTCACACACCATAAATTTTAAATCAGCACAACCGGTTTCGAAAGGACGTAGCCTTTCTTCATCAGGTGCAAACACGTGCAACTGCCTTGGAGGCAAAAGCAGGACTGAAAGCAGCGCAAAATCCAGAGGGGGAGGAGCAACACAAACAACCAATAGGAAGCATCATACAGGGCAGGACCAATCAGAGAGGAACACACGCACACACACACCACAAAAAGGGAGGGAGGGAAGGAGTAATCAATTAATTTAATGTTTAATTTTAATTTAATTTAATTTTTATTTTTTTTATTTCAATAATATTAAACTAATAAGTAAATTTAATAAAACTTATCTATTAATTATCATTATTATTATTTTTTTTAATTAGAATTATAAAATATATATTATAATATAAGATATATATTATATTATAAATACTAATATAATGTTATAAACATAATGAAGGAAATTATTTAATTGAATTAAACAAATTTTTCCAGGCTGTAGACAGCAAAGTGGAATCAGATTTTTCATTGACAATTTTATCACAATTAAGGTAAATAGCTAAATTTTCCAAAAAATCCAGTTCGGAAACGCGTTTGGCATGAAAGATAATTTTGGCACTCTTAAAATTAAAACTATGATCAAATTCCCAACTGTGCTTCGCAATAGAAGATTTAGAAATTTCTTGATTAACAACATACCGAGAATGTTCACGTAAACGACATTCAAGATTTCTTTTAGTTTGACCAATATAAGATAAATCACAATTATTACAAGGGACATTATAGATACCCCATTTTTGAAGCTCAGGAACAGGGGATTTGGTTGAAGGGAATTGGAATTCATTGACAGGTTTAAAAATAACGTGAAAATTGAAACGCTTCAAAACTTTGGCTAATTTTAAACATAAGGGGGGATAAAAAGGCAAGACAACAAGATTATCAGGTTTAATTTTATCATCAATGGAAAGAGTAGAATTACAAGTTGGCCTACTGAACTTTTTGAGAGCTTTATCAATTATAGAGGGACTAAAACCTCTTTTAATAGCAACAGACTTTAAATAATTGAGTTCTTTAAGAGAAGAAGTATCGGAACAAATTTTAAGGGCACGATACACGTACGTGTAAAAGGTGCCAATTTTTTGTTTAGCCGGATGATTAGAGAGAGCATGGGGAGGGTTAGAAACAGAGAAAGGTTTTCTGTACACAGAGGTTTTAAAAGAGGAAATAAAACATCTTTTAAAACCTCTGTGTTTTGTCTCAAACAAATTTGTCTCCCATATTTGTAGTTTTTGAGTCTTTCTTTTATGACTTCGCAACAATTATCACTTTAACAACTTGCTGGTGGTAAGGGGGAAGGCGACTAGTGTGGACAACTTGAATAATTCTGCTATTTGTCACTCAAAATTCCCCTGTAAGTTTTGAAATTTGGTCACGCTAGTATTCATTTCCATGAGCAATTACATGATAAGAGCAGTTAGTTCAGCAGTAGGTTATAAAATAAAGTTTATTTTTTTTTTTTTTTTGGTGGCAAAGTAACTTTCTGATTTGCTTTTTAATGATCAGATTAGGCTATTTCATTTCTATGTTTTAAATAATAAATTATAATGTTTTATAAGCGTTTATATTCAACACACATTTTGGTAGTTACTTTTGATCTGCATGGTTTATATAAATCAGTGTTCTGCTTAAGTATTCAAAGAATTGCAGAGAGATATTATGGGTACATGGCTCAAATGATTTTCTCTTGGTCAAGTTTCTTAATGGCTTTACAATTAATTTTTAAAAAGTTTACATGCACTTTGATTACAGCTGCAATTGCGCTTATTCTTATGTGTATTATTTCAATTTTAAATCTGTTTATATATATATATATATATATATATATATATATATATATGAATGAATGAATGAATGAATGAATGAAGCAGTGTTGTGTATTATGTTTACAGAGTGGAAAACACATATAGATATAATAAATATTAATATAAATTTTTCAAGAAAAAGAAATAAGCCAAGTAGCTCTTCTGTCAAGCAGAGTCAAACTTTCATTCTTTTCATACTTTTAGGATTTATCGTAAATAAGTACTGTTATCATACATAAAAACAGTTTTATTTGCTTTGACAGATTTGATTTTATCTCGTTTTACATACTTTTTAACACGGATGGAAATTATTTATTTATTTATTTATAAAATTCCTCTATTTATAAAATCATTTGTTTATGAAGAAGGAATTTTTCGTTTTCTTTCTTTCTTTCTTTTTTTTTTTTTTTTTTTTTTTTTTTTTATATGTACTGGTATGACTTCTTCGCCGAGTTCCCATCTCTATTTTTTTATGAATTATACTAGCAGGTTTTGACCGCTTCACTGGACACTATACATAAATGAGTTGTCAAAATTCCATATCATTATTAATAATCTAAGTTAAAGTTACCGCTGAGTTCGGTAGGGATTTTTCCCGCTCGCAACGTGAGGGTTCCGGGTTCTCACTGACTTCGTAGTAACTTAGCCGCTTCTTACTTCCCTTTACCCTGCGGGTAAGTTCGAAGTTTTGCAAAATCTCACCAAAGTACGTAAGGCGTACACTTAATCAACATCCACACACAAAAATTCGCCATTTAAAGATAATTTAAACCGAACTCAAACGGGAAAACGTGTCTTTACATGTGTTTATTGCCACTCAACCCCAAGGGGGTAAGGGGTATTTTCGTAAAATCCCGTTTTAATAAGTGTAAGACACATATAAACAATTTACGTACCAAATTTCGTGACAGCAGGTATCACAGATATCCCAAAACAAATTTAGCGCTAAAAGGGGGTTCTCAAATTTGCTCCTTCGTAATTCCACCCACCCCCTCCTCCCAACGAAAATGTGTTTTCGGAAATATCCTTAAAGAAAAAAAAAAAAAAAAAAAAAAAAAAAAAAAAGACACATGACTGTTTTCAGTACCTTTGTACCATTTTTAGTAGAACTCTACTCAAAAATCAGGAATTTCTGATATTTCCCCCCGAAAAACAATTTTTCCCCTCCCTCCTTTAAGAATCAAGAATTCCAAAATCGTACATATTGTTTTATTTATACTCAAATCTAGTCTCCTCATGTGCAATTTCTTCACCGAAGTAATTTGGGGCCGAGTTATGCTTACAAACGTTTTTTCGCTTCCTGCCCCTCAAGGGGCAAGGGGTGGGGAATTTCGAAAAATCACGTTAGTTTAGGTGTCGGATACATGTAAACAATCCAAGCACCAAACTTCGTGACTGCAGCTCTCAGAAATTTCCCAAGACAAATTTAGCGGTAAAAGGGGTGTCTTAAATTTGACCTTCGTAACACCCTCCCTCCCCCTCCCCCACAAAAAAAAGGCAGATCACAAAAATCAAAAATGTGTTTTGGAAATATCCTAAAGAAAACGCATGGCTGTTTTCAACACCTTTGTTCCATTTTTGGTAGAGTTCTACTAAAAAATCCTGAACTTGCAAATTTCCGGCCAAAAATCGATTTCCCCCCCCCCCTTTCCTTTAAAAATTGAAATTTCCCAAATCGCAGATAAGGCTTTATTTCTAGTCATGCGTAGTCTCCCCATGTGCAATTTCTCCACTGTGAAGTAATTTGGAGCCGAGTTATACTTACAAAGGTGTTTTTGCCTTCTGTCTTCCCCGAGGGGGGGGGGAACGGAGGTAATTTCGATAAATCCCGTTTCTTTTGGTGTCGGATACATATAAACAATTCATGCACCAAAAGTGGGGACTGCAGTCACATAGATTTTTCAGGACAAATTTAGCGCTAAAAGGGGTATCCGAATTTGCCCCTCGTAATCCCCCCTCCAAAAAAAAAAATCCCATATCACAAAAAAACCTAAAATATGTTTTTGAAAACATCTTAAGGAAGTCGCATAGCTTTTTTCAACATCTTAGTTCCATTTTTGTTAGAGTTATACTCAAAATTCCGGAATTTACGAAATTTCCCGCCAAAAATTTATTTTCCCCCTTCCTCTCCTTAAAAATCGAAAATTCCTAAATCGCAGATAGTGTTTTATTGGTACTCATAACTAGTGTCTCCGTGTGAAAATTCTTTACTTTGAAGTAATTTCGAGCCGAGTTATGCTTAGAAACGTGTTTTTCACTTTTGTCCCCCAGAGGGGAAAGGGGGGGGGGGTTCGAAAAAGTTTATAGGTATAATTTTAAGTTGGGTAAATACCTAGGTCCCTGCCAAGCGTTGTTGAATTCTGTACAGCTGTTCTCACGTTATATCCAGACAAAAATAGCATTACAGACATACAGGCACGATGACACACACACGGAGAGACAAACTTTTCTGAAGTCATTTTTGGCTTTCATGGTGTGCGAAACGTGAAGATATCGCAAAATTTTTTGTTTGACAAATTTAAAGACAAAAGTCTAATTTTTTTTTTATGTAGATTACATTGTCCATTGAAACAAGTAACTTGAAACACTAGTCCCATGGCATGGGAATAATCTAGAAAAAATTTTTAAAAAAAAATGTATATATATATATATATATATATATATATTAAATATATTCCCAAATAGTTTCATTTATGAAAGAAAATAGAGACAAATATGCAAATGATTGTTTAAAAAAAGGGAAGGAGGGGGGGTTAAAAATACTACATAACTTTTTTTTTTCTTCTGTAAATTAAAGAACATAGTTATATAAATTTTTATATATCATGTAATATATATAATAACTAGATAAATCCTCTTCTCTCTTAAATATATAAAATAATCATAAAATAATACATAAAATAATTATGTAAATTATTATATCATATAATATATATAATTACATAAATCCTCTTCTTTTCTAATTACATTTAAGTAACGAATTTAGTCAGCTTAATTAAAGAAATTTTTACCACTTAGCAGTTTTTCCCAAGCAGAGCTCGTGCACTTTTTCTGCCATAATTTGCATTTATTAGTAATAGTACTCTTAAATATGTATCTATTACAATGGTGTTCAAGAATTATATAACACGAATATTACCATTCAGATATAACAATACGAAATGTAATTATAAAATCAAGATATTTAAAAAAAAGAATTATTGAATTTCCTTCATTGGTTCGTGAGATGCAACGCCAACAAACTTTTAGGATACACTCAAACAAACAGGTAGACATTTTCTATAAATAGTCAAATAGTATTCAAGATATCTCAAAACGTGCAAATTCATCGAAAATCAGAGGTCAAGAATTTTCACTAATCCTATACTTATATATTTATATACACATACAAATACTACTACTAATAATAAATGTATAACATATGCAAAAATCCGTTATAATAAAATATCTTTCTATTAATTTTAACCTAAAAAAAATTATTTTAATATGGTTTTTTATAACGCAATGCTATAACAAATACACACGATTTTGTTTATAGAATGTTACAGAACTAACATCTTAAATTTTCTTGCATCATTAATACCTTTTTGTCAAAAACATTTCTCAGTAAATCACATTGAAAAAGAAACCAGCTATTCAAAATTTGCTTTAGACGTTCCAGAGAACACTTTTTTTTTTTAAACAGCTTTTCATTCAGGTCACGGTAGCAAAGAGAATTTGAACTGTGGATCTTTTACTAGTCACGAATAGAATAATGGCTTAAGGTAGGCGTTATACATTGTAAGAAATGATGGGAAATTTACAAAAGAATTTTCTTCAAGTTTTTAGAATAGTTATTTAAAATGTCGCGAACAAAATATGATAAACACTTCACACGAGCGATCATACAAAATACGATCACGAAAAATGTCATTCTTTTAAAGTCCTATAATGATTTTTTCACTTGTAACACATAAATTTTTTTATGAAATATATTTATACGAGGGTTGCTATTTATATTTCTGGCCTAATAATAAAAAAACAAATATGTAGGATCGAAATTGGTTTTATTGTTTTTCAAAATATTCTCCATGATGATCAATACACTTTTGCATGCGTTTGAACCAATTTTCAAAGCACTTTTTCCAGTCCGATTGAGGTAACTCCAAAACATGCGTTTTGAATGCATCAACCGCTTCTTCGGGGTCGAAAATCGTTGTCCACGTAATTTATTTTTGATGTGTGGGAATAAGAAGAAGTCATTGGGTGCCAAATCAGGGCTGTACGGCGGATGACCCATCAGTTCGATCTTTCGCTCAGTCAGAAATGCATTTGTTTGAGTCGATGTGCGAGAGCTCGCATTGTCATGATGAAGAATGATTCGCCTGTTCTTCTGCTTTTTTCGAATTTCTCCGATAACTTCTGGCAAACAAATGGTCGTGTACCATTCAGAATTGACCGTCCTGCGTTGCTCTAACGCCACTGTTGCCACATGACCGTTAATGCCGAAGAAACAGGCAATCATTTGTTTCGATGTGCTTCTTCCTCGAACAACTTTTGTTGGTTTTGCCTCGCCTTGGAAGACCCATACAGTTGATTGCTGTTTTGTTTCCGGCTCATATGCATAGATCCATGATTCGTCTCCTGTGTAGATGTTATACACAGCCTTTGATGTACCTTGAACGTATTTTTCCAACATTTCCTTGCACCAATCGACACGAGCCTTTTTTTGAGCGTTTGTCAGATTATGCGGGATCCAACGCGAACAATTTTTTTTTTTTTTTACGCTCAAATGTTCATGCAATATTTTATTGATGCTAGTCATACTAATGTCCAAAGACGCCTCAATCTCACGGTATGTCACATGACGATCTTGCTTTATCAGTTCACGCACAGCATCGACCTTTTCTGGCACAACAACGGATTTTGGATGACCTGCACGGGATTCGTCCTGGATCGAACATCGACCACGATTAAATTCATTATACCAATTTTTTACAGTGCTGTAGGATGGCGCTTTATCGCTGTATAAAGAATTAAGTTCATCGAAGCACTCTTGTCTTGACAATCCACGTCGAAAGTTATGAAAAATAATCGCACGAAAATTTTCACGATTCAATTCCATTTTTTGAAAGAGAAGAACTTTTCAATTTACTGTCAACAACACAAATAAAGCTATAATGGTAAATCGTCTGCTGAATTTACGTTTAAAAATATCAAACTTTCGATTAAAATCGTCTGTGGTCGCCTAGCAACACTTACTGTTGCCAAGGCCAGAAATATAAATAGCAACCCTCGTATACTCGAATCATTTTTAATACGTACAATTAGCCTGTCCTAAATTAGAACTTTTAATAATTCTGTATATTTAATTTTAAAATAAAATATATTTCGAAGTAAGATATGTGATTGGAAATATGATGTTATACCATGGTAGTTACAGCCTCGCTTTTTTTTTTTTTTTTTTTTCCCTGATTCTTCCACCAGAATATTTATATACTATCCGTTGCAATTAGTTTATACATAATTTATTCATTTGTTTAACTCCTTGAAATGAAAGTGTATATATATATATATATATATATATATATTGTGTGCTGAGTTCCCAGCTTTTATAATTTATTCACGAGCATTTTTAGCCCCGCCTTCTTTTCGCACCAGACATTTTGTATATTTTATTTCTCTTTAATATGTGACAACGATTAAATGAGAAGAAAATCATTTTTCAAAATTTTCCGATATGAAAAAGAGGCGGGGCTAAAAATGCTCGTGAATAAATTATAAAAATTGGGAACTCTGATTTTGTACAATATATTAAAATGTAGTACAATAACTTTATTACAAGAATTTCTGCCGTCTTACGTTTAAAAAAATCAAAATACGACAAATATATATATATATATATATATATATAATTTTTAATGCAGAATTTTTAGAACTAAACTTGTATATGATTACTTTCATATTTAATTTAGTAAGTAATATAATTATTTCAATCATTTGTCATTAAAATAATTTTTTTCTATTAATTATTATTTAGATAACTAGTATTATTATGTTCATTATCTGCTTGTAAAGTCATTTAACTAACACATAACTATCACTTTTTTACTATTATTACGGAAAACATTATGATATTGAGTTTGAAATTTTAATTATTTAATTATGTGTTTTTCAAGATTAATTAGAATATATATTTACTAAAAAAAAATAAGATAAATATTTTATCCAATTATCAGAGTTAATGTATCTGAAAAAGTAAATGTTTAAATTAATTTGCTAAGATAAATTAATTATTAAATTACCTTTGAAAAACTTATTATTACACTTTTTTCGAGAAATTGGAATAATTCTCACATTTTTTTTTTTTTTTTTTTCTTATTATATTTAAAAAAAAAATATCTAGTAGAGTTATATAAAGATTTCTTAATAATGTTACAAAAATCATTAAATGGGATAAATTTTATCTTTTATTTGCGCATTAATTTTAATTAATATAAATATAATAATTATCGCTGGCTATTTTTGTGATAATTTGCTGTTCTAAAATATGTTAACTCAACACAGGGCTACTAATAACATTTTTAAAAATGTAAATTAATTTTTATAAATTACTCTAATTATTAATTTAATATCTAGATACTTTTTACCGAGAAGTGTGATATATTTTATTCTTCATTCTTATTTCTATTAAAAGAAATAATGCAAATTTTCTTACTAAAATTATATATATTTTATTATTATTGTGCTGTATATTTTGGAAATTGTAATAAATTAACTACTGATCGCGAAGTTTAAACTTAACAGTTTTATTTATAAATTGATTAAAACAAAATATGCATTAAAAAATCAAATATTATCCTTATGCAATTTCAATCCTTTACAACAAAGTTGTTCGAGCTAGTTTGAAATAATGTTAGTAAAAAATGATGATTAATGGTAAATTCATAATAAATATTAACGAATAGTTAGTAATACAACTATTACTACTGTTGCTGCTATTATTGCTACTGCTGCTACTACTACTAATAATAATAACAACAATAACAATAACAATAATAATAACGGTGATGATTATGATATATTGGAAGACATCGAATTGGTATATTTAATTTTGCAATACTTAAATTACGCATGTGAATTAAAAAAAAAAAAAAAAAAAAGTAATCTTGTTTGATTTTTTAATTAAAAAAAAAGTACTCTTGTTTGCTTAAAAAAAAAAATATGTTCAGAAATACTCTCTTTTATAAACTGCCTTCATTTAAAATAAAATGAAAAACACACACAATATATATTTTAAATTAAATCTAACAACAATTATTCAAAAAGTTGTGATATTTTTAACGCATTGTTGGTAGGCATTTTAGACAAACCTAACACCCTTCACCGTGCATTCATCTGATCGCGAATGACAAATTGTTACAAAACCTAAACACCAAGAAAAGTATTTATTTTTAAAAAAGCAGGAATGAATAAACAGAATGAACATATGTTTTGAAATATTTTACATTGCCCTGGGTTTCATAAATTGAAATGGACACATGTGATGTTACTTGTCAGAGTTGCTAAAGTCCCTCTTTTTATTGCCCTGACTCACCCCTCTACGCGATCCGGACGTAATATCGCGGGACAAAATCTTGCCGGGCAAAATACCGCGTCGAGTAAAAAAAATAATGTTATCTCTTCCGGGGTCCATAGGGCCTAATTAATTTTAATATATACATCGTAGATTGGAATTTCATTATTTCATAGATATTTAATGTTAAGTTATTTTATCATTTGCTTTTCACCCTTCGAAATACATTTTAAAAATATTGTACGTCACTGTTGCAAAGCTAAACAATGTTTATAAATCTAAATTAAAATTTATAAAATTAATAAGCACAATTAAATTCATTCTGACTAATCTTGACAAAAGTTAATAAACATAGTCTTTAAACACTTTTAAGCAAAATTCATAACAGTTTTTGTGCTAAATATGCATGTGTTGTGGTGAAAATTTATATAACATTGCTAATAATTACCAACTCATTCAAATAAAATGTTGTAAAATGTGTCATTTTATTTGTATGAACACAATTCACATTATTTTTGCTTTCCATTGATTTATGTAGGCGATATTTTGTCCCGCGAGATTTAGTCCGCAACCCGTCTTCTACTACTATATAATTCTTCTCTTAATTGATCGAAGAACCAAGCTACAGAATGTTATTATATAAATTTGGTGGTGGAAAAGTGAGAGAAAAAATACGAAATGTAGCAACGTTGTTTGAAGTATACTATAATTAGTTTCTCCCGACGTTTTTTGTTTATTACGGTTATGTTCTCATACAAAGATATGCAAAACATAAAACCGAACTGAAGTACTGATTGGATAAACACGTGACAGTTTAGTAAATTTGAGAAATTCTAGGTAATGGGATAACTAAAATCTTAATCATAGGTGCATACTTGCCAACCTAACCGGCAGATTGTTAGTCCCGCCCTTTTCCGCCTATTTTTTCCCACCAGTCTTTTTTTAGAGTACTTGTCTTCTTATTTAATCATAGCCTCCTAAACTAGATACCTTCCGCGTGGCTCGGAATCTTGGCGGTAGACAACGCCACCTGGTACTGACTGGGCGGCTTTTTTATTCAACAGCCACCAAAAAATTTTAAAAGTGGGATTTGATATACATAAATGGCGAATAGAATCGAAGAAACGTCGACTATATATATAATGTATCACTTCTTAAAATTATTGGTGACAGTTGAATAAAAAAGTCGCTCAATCTGTACTAGGTGGCGCTGTCTACCGCTTGAACTGTTGCCAAGTTTCTGAGCCACGCGTAAGGCATCTAGTTTAGGAGGCTATGATTTAATCTTAAATATATTTGTAGAGAATTACTCTAAAAATTAAGTGGTGTGCAAAAAGGGGCGGGAACTAACAAACTTCCAGGTTAGGTTGGCAAGTATGTAGATGCCAACATTTTAATTTATTCCGGAGTATTTTTAGCCCCGCCTTTTTTTCATACCACATATTTTGTAAGGATAAATTTTTCTTATTTTATCGAAGTTATATAATGGAGAAAATATTTCTAAAAATTAAGTGGTATGAAATAAAGGCGGGGCTAAAAATACTTCGGAATAAATTAACACCTTCACGACTGCATTTTTTTTTTCAGTAAAGTCGGAATGGGCGCTATTCTCCCCTGTTACAATATTTCAGAACAAAATTTTCGGTATTCACATTCATATTACAAATGGGTATACATTATAGTTATATTCCTCTTAATCAAAGTATTCATATCCATAGTATATTGATAGAATGAATATTGGGTATATTTTAAAAAAATAAATAACATACAAATTGCGAAAGAAACGCCCACTGGTGAAGTTAGAAATTTTCAAATGACGTGAAATTACGTCAGAGGTCGCGAATGTGTTAAAATAGTGGCATCTATGCTTTATACAATATTGTACATAACAATTTCATATGTCGATAAATGCGTTCTTAGAATGTTTTGAAGTATCATTAAATGTTTGATATTTAAAAGAGACAGCTATAAGTTCTTCCTCCCAGAAATACACCTTATATATATATATATATATATATATATATATATGTCCCTTAACATGTTCGTCCATTCAGTTCTTCAATTCTCATTTAACTCGTTGAAATCTTCTCAAATCAACTGTGAAAGTTTCTACGTTATTTTATTTTGTTTGTACGTTATTTTATTTTGTTTCATTTTATTTTACTATTTACCATTTAGACGATTACAGTTCTTTAAAGGAAAGTTGTAAAGCTAATATATATATATATATATATTTTTTTTTTTTTTTTTTTTTTTTTTTGTTTACATTCAGCTTTATTACTTTTATTCATGCAGATGACAGCTGCACGAACCATAAGCTACTTTAGAGTATTATAAGATTAAACAGACTTAAAATTAAATTAAATTACTTTCGATCTCGCTGAAATTATAGAGCTTGAAGTCTCCGCCCTTTTTTAGGATACTTTCAGGGATGATAAATTTATGACTATTTTGCTATCACTAATTTTATACAGAATTTTTTTTATGTGATTTATAAAGGCAGTGTTCACGGTGCTCCTAAAATTTTACTCTTCATTGTATTATATTACCACCAATATTTCAGAACAGCCAAAAATGATAATAAATGTTGCGTACTTGGGGGTTCGTGAGTTGTCTGAGAATGAAAGGCCAAACGTACAAAAATTCAGTAATTTATTCACAGAAAATTCCAGAAAAATGCAGGTCTATAAACCAAGTATCAGCTTCAATTCAAACAGTAAACACAGCTTAAACAACAGCTGTCAATAACAAATCCACAGTACAAACTGTATACCAATAACACTTGAAGCAAGTCTCTCTCAAAGAGGCTCAAGAGCAATGCAAGCACTAGCGAAGCTCGCTGAGATCTGAACTGAACTAACTCTGACTGGCCTTGGCGAAGAAAACAGGCTTATATTCTTTTCCATGGAATCCAGATTTTTCGAGAAAACTCTAGAAAGTGGTCAACCAATCAACTTACAGCTTCCATATTTGGTATATCCCATATAAGGATTTTCTCGCCAAGGTCGCCAAAAAAATCGCCAAGGTGGGAAAAAGTCGCCAAATTTGGCGCCAAATCCATTACGTGCATTACTGGGGCTTTTTAATGCGTTTTTAAGGGAAAATAAGGCTATTTCAACGCTAAAACGACTAGAAATGCACAAAATTAGCACTTTATCAACTTACTAAGCCTCTTTGAAAGAATCTATACAAAAATAAACACAATTATTTACAATTTCGTAACACTGCCCCCCTCCCAAGGACTGCACGTCCCGGGCAGTGCAACCCTTGGTCAAGAGGCGAAACTAAACAAATTTACACAATCTAAAATACAAGAACTAAGTTGCACGTAAAGATAACATAGAAATATAAATTAAGTGGGAAATATTTACAAAATTCACAAATATGAACAAATATTTATATACAAATATTTACATTACGCATGCGCAAATTTTAACAGTATTTACATTTTTAAATTTTAATATTACCGTTAATTGTGGTACTTGGCTAGCCTATTATAGTGCACCACCTTCGGTTTTGATGAAGGTGTTTTAGTGATCCGCACCACTACATCATTCAGCCTTTTTAAGACTGTGTATGGTCCGTCCCAGTTGCACTGTAACTTGGGAGAGAGTCCTTTGTGTCGAACAGGATTCCACAACCAGACCTTCTCTCCTTCCTGGAACTCATATTGTGTAGCCTTTAGATCGTACCTTGTCTTCATTTTCTCCGTTGCCATGTTAATCCGCTCCCGAGCGAAGTTGTGTACGTCCTCAAATCGTGCCTGGAGATCTTGGATGTACTCCTCGGGCGATGAAGGCGCATCGGGTGGACAACCAAACAGGAGATCACAAGGCAGACGAAGTTCACGTCCGAACAGCATCTGGGCTGGAGTATAGCCGGTGGTTTCATGGACAGCACTTCGATAAGCCAGCAGGAACAATGGCAACTTCGAGTCCCAATCTTGCTGGTTTCTTGATACTAGAAGGGAGAGGTTATTCAGGATGGTACGATTGAACCTCTCGACCATGCCGTCCGACTGGGGATGTAAGGGTGTCGTCCGGGTTTTGTCTATGCCAAATAGTTCACACAGTCCTTTGAAAACATCAGAGGTAAAGTTCCTACCTTGGTCGGTATGAAGTTGTAGGGGAGTGCCGTACCTTGACACCCATTGCTGCACTAGGACCTCTGCGACTGTGCATGCCTCTTGATTGGGAATGGGATATGCCTCAGGCCACTTGGTGAAATAGTCCATCACGATGAGAATGTATTTATTTCCACTGGAGGTCCGTGGCAGAGGACCTAAGATGTCGATTGCAATCCGTTCAAATGGTGCTCCCACGTTATACCGTTGCAGTCTTCCTCGACTTCGTTTCTGCGGGCCTTTACGTGCCGCACAAGCATCACAGGATTTACACCATTTCTCCACATCCTCCTTTGCCTTGCACCAGTAGAAGCGTTCCCGAACTTTCTGCAGAGTCTTCATTACCCCAAAATGGCCTCCGGTAGAGCTACTATGCAGTTGTTCTAAAACAGCTGGAATTTTTGATCTTGGTAATAAAATCTGCCATCTGAAGCTTTTCCCATCATCAGATTCCCACTTTCTGTATAATACGCCGTTTCTGATATGAAGAGAGTCCCAAAGTGCCCAATAACTTTTCGTAATGGGACTGAATCTGGATATGTCCTGCCAGGTAGGTCTGTTGCTGGTCGTCTCCTTCAGTTGTAATATAGGCTTTACGTCAGGATCTTCCATCTGGGCTTTTCTAAATTCTTCGTCACTCCATGGGTCGGGATCTTGTTCTGATGGTGTTGCGACAGTAACTTGGCGAACAACTGGCTTTATTCTTTGGTGTTTATCCTCGGCTTTAGAGATGTATTTATGATCTTCAGATGGGGGCTTCCGCAAGAATGCATCTGAATTTTCCCGAAGAGCTCCTTCTGGGTGGCATACTTCAGAGACATTCTTGGTTGCTTCTCTAGGTGTTCTTACTGGGCAGCTTCGTTTGATATGCCCGTCTTTTCCACAGCCCCAGCATTTAGTTGTTGGAGTCTTCCCTTCTTTCTTCCTCTCAAGAATGCGTAGTCTTCTATTAATTTCTGCAATCATTTCCTGAATTTCTTTAAGATCATCTTGAGAGCCGTTCATTTTGTGGGATGTGCTGTTCTGGCGATGTTTACAGGAGGCTTGTTGGGCAGTCTCGAGCTTTAGGGCATACACCAAGGCTGACTCCACATCCTTCACGCCGGATAGTCTGAGGGCTTTTTGAATATCTGGATCTTCGACAGCATCGATGAAATATTCTAGAGCCAGATCATTGCGTGTTTCAGGATGACAGTCTGAGAAAGCCAAATGTGAAAGCCTCTGGATGTTTGATGCCAGTTCTTGTAAGCTTTCCCCTGGTCTCTGACGACGGGACCTTAGCTGGAGTCGACTATATTCTTTGGACCATTTCGCTCCAAAACGTAGCTCTAGTGCTCTGGTTACAGCTTCGAAGTCATATCGCTGTTCCTTTGAAAGGGTCTCCAGAATATCTGCGGCGTCGCCCCGCAACGACCCTACCAGATGAGCCGTCTTTGCAACAGAGTCCCAGCCGTTTGCTTCAGCTACGATGGAAAACTGCGTCTTATATACATGCCAGGAGGAACTGCCGTCGTAGGTAGGTAGCTTAATCAATTCCTGATTCTGGATTCTTCTCTCTTTCTTTTCAGTTTCCTGGGGCTTGGATTCTAACTTTTCTTCGAGATTCCGAATCTTGCTCTGCAGTTCATTCCCTATTACTTCTCTGTTCCACTCTTCTTTCATTTTTCTTTCAAGATCTTCCTCCATTCTCTTAAACTTGCTTTCTATCTCTGAAAACCTTCCTTTCAGCTCTTGATCAAAGTTTTCTTTAAATTTCTCCTCTACACTCCGTTCTATCCTCGTAACACTCTCTTCAACCTTCATAACATTTTCTTCTATCTTCATAGCTTTTTCTTCAAAACTTTCTTCTATTTTCAAAACTTTCTCTTCTATTCCATCTACTCTGCTTTCCATATCCGATAATTTACTTTCAATCACTTCCTTTACTGCTGAAAGTTCTCCCTTCATCTCCTCTTGATTGCATTCAACTTTTCCTTGGATTGACTTAATTTCTTCGGTCAAACTGGCTTCCATCTTTTCCTGAACCGCTTTCATTTCCTTCATTTCTTCAGTCAAGCCGTCTTTCAATTCTTTTTGTCCTTCTTTCATTTCTCTTTGTGATGTTTCCATTTTCTCTTGTGCTGCCTTCATTTCTTTCATTTCTTGACTCAGGCTATCTTTCATCTCTCTTTGCGATGCTTCCATCTTCTCCTGTCCTGTTTCCATTTTCTCTATCAATCCAGATCTTAACTCATTCATCTGAGCAGTGAGACCTTCTAGAAATTTCTTCATTTCTTGTTCCATAGCCCTCGTTATCACCATTCACAGACAAACCCCACTCCTGACACCAGAAATGTTGCGTACTTGGGGGTTCGTGAGTTGTCTGAGAATGAAAGGCCAAACGTACAAAAATTCAGTAATTTATTCACAGAAAATTCCAGAAAAATGCAGGTCTATAAACCAAGTATCAGCTTCAATTCAAACAGTAAACACAGCTTAAACAACAGCTGTCAATAACAAATCCACAGTACAAACTGTATACCAATAACACTTGAAGCAAGTCTCTCTCAAAGAGGCTCAAGAGCAATGCAAGCACTAGCGAAGCTCGCTGAGATCTGAACTGAACTAACTCTGACTGGCCTTGGCGAAGAAAACAGGCTTATATACTTTTCCATGGAATCCAGATTTTTCGAGAAAACTCTAGAAAGTGGTCAACCAATCAACTTACAGCTTCCATATTTGGTATATCCCATATAAGGATTTTCTCGCCAAGGTCGCCAAAAAAATCGCCAAGGTGGGAAAAAGTCGCCAAATTTGGCGCCAAATCCATTACGTGCATTACTGGGGCTTTTTAATGCGTTTTTAAGGGAAAATAAGGCTATTTCAACGCTAAAACGACTAGAAATGCACAAAATTAGCACTTTATCAACTTACTAAGCCTCTTTGAAAGAATCTATACAAAAATAAACACAATTATTTACAATTTCGTAACAATATATTAATTACACTTCTTTACCATTAAAACTTTGAACAAAATTTTCTTTTTAATATAGTGGTGAAAAATATAATAAACTACACGTAAAATTTTAGAAACGTTGCAGCACGCCCTATGATAAGCAGTCGCGATTAGATAGGATAGAAGTTATTGCATAAAAATAAAGGTAGCAAAAAAGGCTCATCTCTAAAAGTGTCCTGAAAAAAAAAAGGCGGAGACTTCCAGGTCTGTTATTGGCATTCAAGAGGTAAATACTACCAAAACAGTAGTGCTGCCGATGGTTGCCCCTCTTTGGAAATGATCGACATAATGCTAGTGAAATATGCATTAAATCGCGATCGGTTAACAACGTTTGGGCCTGTAAACACCAGTTAAACCTTGAGTGGCCAATAATGTTTGAACAATTAAATCGTTTTCTCTTCCATTCTTTCTTTCTATAAATACACAAAAGAATTTTCTCAAAATACAATTGCTGTCAAATGTATATGTATAATTATTTATATGGGCAAAAACATTATGGTAAATTATGAGTATTAGGCATACTTGCCAACTATCTCATTAATAACCGTACAAGTGTTAACGCACCCTGAAAAAACACCCCTTTTCTCACACCATTATATTTTTAGAGTTATTCTCTCCAAATGTTGTTACGATTAAATAAAACTAAAATTACTCTAAAAAATTATTGGTGCGAAAAAAAAGGCGGGTACTAAAAATTGTACGGTTCATAATGAGATGGTTGGCAAGTATGATTATGCATATGTGCAGAAAGTTTATTTTTCGACAAAATGTTTTGTTTTACAAATATTTATATCACTTTAATATTTATAAAGAACGTATCATGATAATTGAATAAAAATGTAATAAAATATAATGAAACAATCAAAATTACAATGACAACGTTTTCGAAAACTGTACGGTAAAAATAAATATGTTATGTGTCTCAGTTCCTAAATATTAAACAGGACATATAAAGCTATAAATATAAAATTACCATTTCTAATTCTAATGTGTCACGATGTACTCTACTATGTAAACTAAATTTACCACATTTTATATTTTTTATTGTGTATATGAATTATTTTAGTTAATGCAGACATTTTTTGTATCTACAACTGTATAAAAAAAAAATACCGAAACTGAATCGTGATATTTACACTTATATATTTACTTTTCGTGTTCAATTACTTTAATAGATACTCTCTCCTTTAAAATGTTTCAGATCAATCTTTGGAAAGAGTCTGTCATTTCTGTATAAAAAATTTTGTTATAGGCGCAGTCGGAGGGGAAAAAAAAGAATCATTCCAACAAAAGGTAGCTTTTCTAAATTCATTTAAACATTATAGCAAACATCCATGTCTATCCATGTTTTCCAGTAGATTTGCAGCATCATTCTATTCAAGTGAATCCGCAAAAAAAAAACTCCAATTTCTCTACTAGTCACGAATAAAAATCCTTGTAGTATTGAACTGATATGTTATAAAGAAAACCAGAGAATGTCTTTTTTTTTCTTTTTTTTTTCCGGTGGTCTCCTTTTTTTAAAAATGTAAAAAATAAAAAAGATTTTCAAAATTGATTTAGATAATTTGTGTGATACGTGCGAGAACTCTTCTTTAAGTTTTAGATAATTCTTGTTTGTTTCAAGAATTACATTTAAAAAATAAAGTCAATATTTTAAGTTTATTTTTAAATTACGTCTCCTTCATTAGAATCTGAAAATTATTTTTTTTAAATATCTACTTATGGATTTTGTTATGAACTTTTATTGTATTTTATTTTCGAATTAAATGTTAGTGTTACATTGAAAATAGTTTAAAAATTAAATGTATGAATTATTAAAGAAGATTATTTTAAGTCACTGGCCATCTTAAAAAAAAAAAAAAATGCAGTATACTAAATTAATTCTACACTATTTGGTTTTTACAATAGCTATAATTGAAATTAAATAATTACACTGTTAAACAACACAATTGTAAATAAAATAAAAATAGTAAATTTATATGGATTCTATGGTAATAAATGAAAATTAAAATGAAAGTGATAGGTTTTCTTTTTACAAAGGCTGGTTGTAGAGAAATGTAATGCAGTAAATGTTACGGAATGAAAAATCAATTCACATGAGTAAAAGTTACGAGAGAAAAAAATATAATAATAATAATTCGCGGAAGATTTTTGTCGCTATGTCTTTCGATTTGATTTTATAAATAAACGTGTAAGATTAAAAAAAAAAAAAAACTTATTTCGTAGCAAATTGTCGTTTAAATATGCGGTTGACCCCAATCAATTAGTAATAACATCTAATTTCTAATGATATATCTAGATTTTGCTTAAGGGATACTCTACATAGTATAACTTGCACCAATTTTTCTTTTTTAAATCACAACATCAATTTTTTTTTCTTGAGTTATTTTATAAAATTATCCCGGATAACTGTATAGTTATATATTTCCCATAGAGAACTTTCAAAATCTAATTATCTCACACCTTGTATGCATGCAAATCAAAAGAGTTATTCGAGTAAGCACAGATGCAGATATTTAATTTGCTTCGTAACTTTATATCTTAATTTTAATTTGTTTATCTCCAACTTTACTTTATTTAATAAAAAAATTTTCCATACTTATTACCGCTTATTATCAGAATGAATAATTTCCCGCGTAAAATCTTCATATTTCTAAATTTATGAAGAAACCTCTAACACAATTTCGCTTGCAACCAAAGAGGAAAGAATTCCGCTTTTTTTTTTTTTTTTTTTTTTTTTTTTTTTGCCACCAGTATTTTTCTACAAAAATGTTTAACATGTAAAATGGCCAGAATTAGTATAAAAATATCACGGAAATTTCTGCATAGAAATACCGGTGGCAGAAAAAGCAGCACTCTTGAATCTACGACTCATTACACAAATCAAATCAATCCAGACTGTTATATCTTGATAATATCACCTATTCGGCAAAGAATTTCTAAAAGTAATAACCTACTCAAAAGTCCTTGAAGCCTCTTTCAATAAATTGGATCTCAATAAATATAGTTATTGAACCCTTTGACGTGCAAAGTAATTATCCTCTTTTAAATTTGATTCACCAGAATTTACGAACTAATTTAAATTATATGAAATAAATGACATTTTACGCCGTGTTGTAAGAGAAATATTTTTCCCGAGATTAGTTTTTGCAGTTGAGACTTAATTGCTTCCTCGCGGTGATGACACCACGCATTAAGGGGTTAATAATTTTTCAATCACTCTGGCATTTGTAGTAATAGTTTGCTCTCTAACTTCTCAATAAAAGTGTTAAAGAATTTCGTATATTTCCATTTGCAACCGGGAATTGTATATTTGATTAATTTCCCTACTCACATTTCCTATTTCACATATACTTTAGCTAAATATTTAGTAGGGTTGAAATATTCTTTTTTTTTTCATCATCATCAATTTCATCCTTTGCCAATCCACTACAGGATGAAGACGTCTCCTAGGTCAGTCTAACCACACCTGTTTTCTGTAATTCTTCTCTCCATCCTGATCCTCCAAACTTGACAATCTTCTCTCTAATGACATGTGATATCTTTCTCGATATTTTATTATTACTAGGTATCCAAAATAGGATTTTTGTGGTCCATTTATCATCGTTTCTTCTGCAAGGTGCCTAATTCAGCTACTTTTAACATCTTTACTCTACAAATGACATTAATAACTCTGGTTTGCTATCTAATCCTTGTGTTTCGCTTTCTGTCTATTCGGGTGAATCCTAACATGCTAAATATATCCATTCTTCTCTGTATTGTTTGAAACTTTTGTATAGTATTACACATTAATGTCTAAGTTTCTGAAGCATACGTCAATACAGTCAAGATACACTGATTAAAAATTGTTCTTTTCAAAGAAATTGGGAAGTTGATTTTGAATATAGCGCTATTTCTTCCGAATGCTCTCCATGCAGGCTTAACTCTGTTATTAATTTCTTTCATGATGTTTCCGTTCATCGTAATAACTGGTCCCTGATAAATATAACTACATACTTTTCTAATTCATCCATATCAACATTGACCTTTAGAGGAGAAATAAAGAAATCTGACAAAATTTTGTCTTACTGACAAGGAGACGGCAAGGGTGTGGGGTCCTCAAATCGAACGGAGGTTCCGCGTGTAATTAGCACTCAGTGAGTGCATTCATATACTCAAACCCTAGAGCGCACTACTTAGCCATCGCCAAGAAAAAAATTCCTGAAGTTCGAAAAAAAAAAATTAATTTGTATTAAAATTTAATGAATTGTTACAAACAATTTATTTTCAATTTTTATACATTGTTAAATCGCGAATTAAATGATTTCTAACTTTTTAACGATTAGAACTTAGAACTGTAGATAGAATAAATACAAAAGCCACAGTTCTTTTAAACATTACTATTTTTTTAAATAAAATAACATATTATTAAATACAATGAATATTTATGATTATACGTTTATAGCATTAGCAATTCTTTCAATCATCCATCTTTACGAATACACAAACCTCGATGATATTTATCATAAAAATAAGAAAAACACAAATTTCCATAATGGAATGGAGCGTTACGAACAGATGAATTTGTAATTTGTAAATTCTTCATATTATTTTTGATATATTAAATTTTATTTAATTCCAACCACATGCGAATAATAAATTTCCATATGTTTAATGTTAAAAAGTTAGAAATCATTAAATTCGCGATTTAACAATGTATAAAATTTGAAAAGAAATTGTTTATAACGATTTATTAAATTTTAATACAAATTATTATTATTATTATTTTTTTTTTTTTTTCAAACTTCAGGAATTTTTTTCTCGGCGATGGCTAAGTAGTGCGCTTTAGGGTTTGAGTCATGGTAGTACAATCTCTTTCTACCTTCATGGTTTAAGTATATGAATACACTCACTGAGTGCTAACTACACGCGGAACCTCCATTCGATTTGAGGACCCCACACCCTTGCCGTCTCCTTGTGAGATTTATTTTCAATCCAACGAGCTCACTTTCGTAGTTTAATTCTTGAAGCATTTCTTGCAAAGTTCAAACGAGAATGCAAGCAATACAATGTCATCCGTAAATTTCAAACGATTTATAACTTATCTATCAGTTTTTATGTCTTTCTATTTCCAATTTAGTTTTTTAAAACTTTCTTGAAGTGCTGCATTGAACAGTTTAGGTGAAATTGTGTCGCTTGTCTTACACCCTTTCTGATTATGAATGCAGTACTCGTTTCGTGGAGTTTTAATTTGGCTGCTAATTCTTTATAAATGTTTCTAATAAAGTCCTGAATTAATATTAGTATTTCTTAATGCATCCATAACTGCTAGTGATGATACAGAGTCAAAAGCTTTTTCATAGTCCCCAAAAGTAATATGAAGAAGGAGTTCATATTCATCATTTTTTTTCAATTATTTTTCTAACTGTATGAAAATAATTGAGGGTATTAAAACAACTTCGAAATTCTGTTTGTTCTTTGGCTTTTGCTGCATCTGTCTATCTATGGTCATGCAAATACAAAAAATTTCATTTGAATGAAGTTACAAAAAAAAAAAAAAAAAAAAAAAAAAAAAAAAAAAAATCTCAAAATTTGTTGAAAAGTGTTATTAGAGTTTAAACTGTTTTACATTTAATGCAATACAAAATCTGTTAAAAATTATTTTATAATGTATTTCATAAAAATACTTATTTATTTATTTATTTATTTATTGTGCAAGTTTGAATACCATGTTAGTGTGGAATTACAAAAATGAAAAGTTATGCAAATTAAACGGGAATGATGCTTATAAATCACTGAAATTTTAAAAATCGTTATTATTTTTTGCCGATTTCGTTGATTTTTTTTTTTTTTAAATACATATATATTGTGCATCCAGAAAATAATATTTAAAGGTTAAATATTTAAATTGGAATGGATTTAAAATTACAGAAGTACAATATTCAGCTTAAAAAATATAAACATCAATGACAAATATATTTATTTGTACATCTTACATTGGTGCCAGTTCGTCCAATTTTTTTTCACACGCATATTATAAAATGCTATATTCGTCTTATTTATTTGCAAAATTTTGATCATTAAGTAGAGAAGAATTTTTCGTAACAAATACTGCCGTGAAAAAGTTGGGAGAATTGGCACTTATGATCAGGATTGAAAGAATTCCGTTTTTTTTTTTTTTTTTTTTTGTCACCAGTATTTTTCTACAAAAAATTCTAACCTGTAAAATCACAAAGATGAGTGTAAAAACACGATAAAAATTTTGCATAGTATCACTGGTGGCAGAAAAAGCGGAATTCTTTCGTCCTTGTATGATCTTATCTTTGCACCAGGAATGCTGCCAGATTGAGGGAATTTTTTGTTCAATATCTACCGTAATAATATCGAAGACATTTTACAAAGAAGTCTTCAAAATTATTAGGTAACCGTTACAATTAAAATTTAGCGGTGGATATTGAATAAAAATTTCCCTCAATCTGGCAGCACTGTGCACCATGGGTGTAAAAGCAGGTCTCAAGACGAACACTGACACCAGTGGCTCTTCTCGATAATTTCTATCATATTCAATCGCAATACATTATTGCAAAAATATGGTAGAAATTATCGATAAAAAATATTGGTGTAATAGTTCCGTCTTGAAACGGAAACTCTTGCACCTTTGCTTTGCACCATCAAAACCTGGTTCCAAGTTATTGTTTAGATCTTTTTGAAAAAGTTTTAATGTTAGAATTTAAATTTTTACAATTTTTTGAAGAAAAAAATACATAGAGACCTTCTAGAAATATATTAATTGATGTTTTCATAAGCCTCTCAGTGTTTTTTTTTTTCCCCTTCAATTATCAAAAAAACTGCATTGTTTGTGATAAAAGCTTTCAGATTTTTAGAAACTGCGAAATTGCCTAAAGGCACATAACACATACTTCACTCATTTTTTAGGGTCTTCGTTTTGTGAGTAGAAGTACAAAGAATGATTTATTATTTTGAATATCTTTATATTATTTTTTATTATATACGTCACTTAAAATTTCTTTCTTTCTTTTTTTTTTTTTTTTTTTTCTATAGAGGAATATAAATAACGAAGATTCGGAAGATGAAGATTAACAATATAAATTTTATTTTATTTTATTCCATTACTATTATTACTGTTGATTTTATGTCAAAGTATACTAATGTAGTTAAAAAATTGGATTTAAATTACTAATAACTATTATATATCAAACTTGTAGTACCACAAGAAAATCATAATATACTATATATATTAAAAAAAAAAAAAAAAAAAACGCTGTTTCACATTTTGAAAATAGCTTGAATGATTAATAGTCCAACTGTTGTTGACTTGGGAACATGTCTACAAGAAAAGATTATCGCTAGGAAATATCAATATACAAGCCCATTTTCAAAATAGTTAAAGAAGCTAATGCACTTTTTTTTTACTTTTTATACTTGATCAATCAATACAAACATTTTTTATTTTAACAAAACAAACTATTATCAAAAATATTTTAAACAAAACTATTACTGTAAACAGGAATAAATTTTGTGAACATTTAGCAATAAATATGTCCTATCTGTCATTTATATATTTTTTGAGGACAAGGTTTTCCGTTATTTAAAGTGGTATTACTGTGAATGCCCTGCCCCTGGAAAAAATCAATATTCATCAATATTTCCTTTTAAAAACACACCTTATATACTGAATGTTCATTCTTTTTTCGCGGCTTTGTCTACAGGTCGTTGGTCACATGCTTAGCAACAGAAAAGCATCCGATATTATAAATGGAAAATTTTAGGGCATTGATTTACAGTTCGTTCTACTCCAACAGCAACTTATGGTGTGTTTTCTATGAAGACTTTTTCGGATAAAAAATGTTATAGAGAATTTTTTAAATGTTCAGTTAATATATTGGGAAAGCTCTTCGATACATGTATACAGGCTGTTTTTAGGATTATGGGGCATAAAAATTCATCATTAAGGATTATTCCTGTAACACCCGCCGAGGGTAAGTAATTGTTTTTGTAATCCTTTCGAACAAGTATAAAAAAGCCTTTTATTTATTTATTTTATTTTTCATGTATTTGGTTATTTCTTTTGCTTATTTTTGTTTTTTAGATACTTATACGAGTTAAATATAATACTAATCAAATTACAGATCGAAAACAGAGATCAAATTTATTTTAGAGTATATTTTAAATATTCCATGAATATTTTGCAAATAATTTTTTATACTTGTAAAAAAAAAAAATATTTTAAAGATAATAGGGCATAAAAATTCCTTAATAATGATTTTTCCTATAACACCTCAAAAATAAGTAATATGCCATGGGATCGTTATGAACTGGTGTAGAAAGGCTTTTTCTTAATTTATATTTGTAAGTTAGTTTTTTTTTTTTTTTTTTTTTTTTGTAGATATTAATACAGATCAAACATAATACCGATCGAAATACAGATATATATTACAGAAACATAATAAAGATCAAACCTATTACAGAGTATACTTTAAATGTTCAGTGAATATTTTGTGATTTTTTTTATTATTATTATTTTTTTTTTTTTTAATACTTCACGTATATAGAAATTATTCTAAACTTATAGGGTATAAAAATTTCCTCTGTAAGGATTATCTCTGTAATATCCGCTGAGGATAAATAATCTTGTGATCATTTTGAGCAGGTGTGTAAAAGACCATTTTTGCTGTTCTTGGCTGTTTCATTTGCGTTTTTCTTTTTAAATATTTATACAGATCAAATATAATACAGCTTATGATACAGATACGTAATACAGATCCATTATACAGATCAAAATACCATAGAATATGTTTTAAAGTTCAGTGGTTATTTTGCGAAAACTTGTGATACTTGCGGAGTTACCAACATTTTCAGAGCTGCCAACCTAATTCGGCAAATTGTTAGTACCGCCCCTTTTTGTAAAACACTTAATCTTTAGAGTAATTCTCTTCAAATGTATCTACGCTGAATTAACCCCTTAACGCGCGGCGTCCTCGCTGCGAGGACGCAAAATTTTACATCCAGCTGCAAAAATTCATCCCGGAAATTTTTTAGCAAAAATTTACGTTTATAACATACCAGAAAAGGCAGGTTTTTTTAACCTTAAAATTTAAAATTTCTTTTTAGTTTAATTTAGTTTATAAATTCCGGTGGTAGTATAATTTAAATGTTCCGAATTGTCTTGCGCCGCAAAGGGTTAAGAAGAAAAATATTCTAAAAATTAAGTGGTGTAGAAAAAGGGACGGTACCAACAATTTGCTGGATTAGGTTAGCAGCTCTGCATTTTAATTTATTCCTGACCACTTTTAGCCCCACGTTTATTTCTTACTACTTTTAATTTAAGACTAATTTTTTCTTATATTATCATAGTTATATATTGGAGAAATATATTCGATAAACAAAACAAACTAACAAAAAAATGATGCGGAAATAAAGTAGTGGTTAAAAATGATCCGGAATAAATTAAAATGCTGGTAACTATGTCAGACTTGCCCCGCCTTTCTTTCATATAACTTTATTCTTAAAAGTAATTTTTCTGTATTTTATTGTAATTATATATTCCACAAAAATATTTTATAAATAAAGAGGTGCGAAATATAGGCGGGACTAAAAATGTTCCGGAATAAATTAAAATCTGACTATGTACTTATATAGAAAATATTTTATGAATAATTGTGCAGATTTTCTCACTAAGGATTATTCTTGTAATACTTACTGTTGATAAATATTCTATTTCTTGTAATTGTTTGACTTTTGCGAAGTAAAAGGTCTTTAACTGTGTTTGGTATTTTTTTTATTTATTTATTTTTTTCTTTTATTCTTTTCTTATTTTTCTTTTCTTTATACTTATCAATGTTTGAATTTTATTAATAATTTCAATTGCATAGAATACATTTAACGAAATGGTTAACATATTTTTTAAAATTTTCTTATCTAAATTTTTTAATTTTAGGATAAATTTTTTGATTAATTCATATTAAAATAACTCAAGTTTAATTGTATTTAATTGTATATATAAGACATTTTTCAAATAGAAAAAGTTATAATTTTCTATTTGTTACATAAAATATAATATCCATTATGTATTTTAGGAAAGTTTTACAATATATCCAAGAAAGATATTTTATTTAAAGGAAAATGGAGTATTTGATTTTTAACTTCAGAACATTTTTAAACAACCACTGTAAGAATATAATATTATTTTCAATATCTGATCTTTGTGAAAAAATATATATATATATATATTTTCAACTAAACACAGAGCTGCCAACCTAATCCGGCAAATTGTTAGTACCGCCCATTTTTCTACACCACGTGATTTTTAGAGTAAATTCTTTTCAAATATATTTACGATGAATTAAGAAAACAAATACTCTAAAAATTTAGTAGTGTAGAAAAACAATTTGCCGGATTAGGTTGGCAGCTCTGTAAACATGACAATGACATGAAAAGGTGCTAAATATAATTGATTTTTAAGCGCTAAAAGTTGCCCCGATTCATTAGAAATTTTCTAAAATGGTAATTTCAACTAAATAGTTTAAAATACTACAACGTAATTTCATTGAGTTTGCTCTTCTCTGTTACTTTAAATCTTATTCAGCAAATTAATAATTTAGTAAGAGATAATTTGTAGTTATTATGAATATTTTCCGATTATTTTGCAAAACCATTGTGGCATCAGTATCACATCGGTTTTAAAGAAAATGTAACAAAATACAGAATTACTCCATAACACCCGATCAAAATAACTAGTCATTCTTTTAATTATTTGATAATTAAAGAAAATGGATTATTAATAATATTTGTATTTTTTTTTCTTTTCTTTTCAAAAATTTTAAAGGAAACTTGTTAAAGGAAATGTTAAAGGAAATTCTATTAATTAAACTTCTACGAAAAAGATTTTACAAAAGGTCATTTAGAATGATATTTATAAAAAAATTCGCATTTAAATGTTAGTAAAATAATTAAGTGTTTGAATTCTGAGAAACAAATACTGCAAAAGTTCAGGAAATGTTACAATTATATTTTTACGTAGCCTGCCATGTTATCATAAAAAGTTAAAGTTAAAATATATATATATATATATAATCTGTAAAAACGCATGTCCGCGTACTCAAATTACACTGCTCAGCATGAAAATTGCCTCTGACACCATTTCAGCATATTCTTATGTAAAATGACTTCTTGAATCCAAATATGACGCACACTTTGCCCTATCACCCACCGTTTTTTAGGAACAGCCCCCTATTTTTATCATTTTTCGGTGATTTTATGGCTATAAATTTGATTTGCAAGAGTTGGGGTGGGGGGAGGACTATTTTAACCGTTAAATATCTTCTGAGGGGCTACAGAGTTGAAAAATTGTAAAAAATGGACATCTGCGACAAGGGAAAATTTTTGGGGAGGATCTGCCTTTGAAATTAGACATTACATATCTTATATTCTTTTAATCTGTTATTAATGCATTTTTTTTTTTAACTTTATATTTCGTTTGTTTTTTAGGTGTTAAATTAATAATGTTTTATTCTTCAAATTAAATTCATGGTCATAAAATTATCGAACATGGGAAAGAAATTGATTGAGGGGGGTGGTGTTTCTAGAAAACGGTGGGTGACTGGGCAAAATGGGAGTCATATTCGGATTCAGGAGGTCATTTTACATAAAAATCAGCAAGAATGGTATCAGACCTCGAATTTTTTTTTCTTTTTTGCAGAGCAGTGTTGTTACTAAGGGTAAAATATCATTGTAGGTTAAATTTTAACATCAAAAGTAATTTTAACACATGGCTTGTGTGCAGGCATATTGCTGTGGCCTTGGACCAACAATTGAAAATATAAGGGGTTTATTTGTTACAAAAATATTTATCAAATTATCAAATTAATCATTAAGTTATAATAAAGAAATAAATATATTGAACTAGCTACACATTTGTGCAAATTAACATGTACCGTTAACGGATTAACTACTTACAAAGCTTTTTTTTTTTTTTTTTTTTAAGTAGCACAAATTTAGTAAAAAATTAACTCATACTCACACGCATGAAAATATCACAGATGCCATGTCTTCCGTTTTTCAAAGGAGACTTAATACTGGATTTTTTTTTTTTTTTTTTTTTTTTTTAAATATATATAAATGTTTTCTGCTTATTTCATCGTCGAGAATATACTACGTAGCATAGCCCATTTATAAAATAGTGGTAATAAATCTGATTAAAAAATTAGGAATTTTGGCAACTATGATATGTATATTATACATATACAGAGCTGCCAACCTAATCCGGCAATTTGTTAGTACCGCCCCTTTTCCTACACCACTTAATTTTTAGAGTAATTCTCTTCAAATATTGTTACGATGAATTACGAAAACAAATACTCTAAAAATTAAGTGGTGTAGAAAAAGGGGCTGTACTAACAATTTGCCGGATTAGGTTGGCAGCTCTGCATATATGTATAGTATGTATAGTATATATACACTGAAAGAAAAAAAATGATGTAATATGTATTATTGCATTAAAAGTTATTTTGCACACTTTAACAAAAAAATTAATCTATACTAACATTGTTTTCTTCTAATTAAAAATTGTAAAATATAGATATTTATAGAAATTTCGTTAAGAAATATACTATTTCACTTAAAAAAAAAGGAAATTTTTCGATGTACGAGTGCTTTAAAAAATTAATTAGGTGAATATTGATTTTAATCATTTCTTATCTTTCACGTACCTACCATTCATCATTTTTTCCATGAAAAAGAGAAATTTCTTTATCTTAAATTGAAAGAAAGGGGAAATAGGATAAACCACTGTATCTCAATTTAATTTGTCGATTTTTTTTTTTTTTTTTTTTCAAGAGAGAGAGAACGGCACAATTCCGTTTATTCATTTTAAAGAACTTAATTAATTTAAACTTTTTTCTTTTCTTTTTCCTTTTTTTTTCTTTTATTGTAGGTGGGGAAAATACTTCCTGCATTTTAACTACAAAAAATTAAAAGACGGTTTACTTATTTTGAAATATTATATAATTGA